>ML809799.1:12698-25384 GCA_009831015.1 Picea engelmannii | reverse complement strand
ACCGACTACCTGAGCGGGTAGGGAGTGCGGAACATGAGGACCGACCCAACCACTGCAAGAATACCTCGTGCGTTCTTGAGAGTCGAGAATCCCATGTTGTCTTGATAATCCGTGCACATACTCTATCCGATTGATCGAACCTATGCGTGGAGGCTCTATTCCGAAGTCGTGACCTAATCCATCCCGCCATTGTTGAGCCGGTTTGAGAGGCTGTGTTTGTATTTCCAGTTGGCTATGGTGACCACGCAGAGTTGGGATGTACGTGGCTTGATGGCCAGTGCGAGTTGTGATTGAGCCTGTGTGTGTTATCTCTCTAGGTGAGGGAGGTGGATGTTGTTGGAAGAGGTTTCTTCCAGAGAGTGTCCAACACCAGCTTCAGGCTCTGAGACTTCCTGATCGGGCCTGTTGTCGAGACCCAGAGAGGGACATTAGCACTGATGGACTATGCTTGTGAAGGTGTATACTCCCGGGCGGAACAAGCATGTGGGTAATGAAAGTCTAGTAGTAGTGGGCGTAAGATGGCATCCTGGGAAGAATCCTTCCAGATTTTATGTGTTGTTTTCCCTGTAACCTCAGCCTAGCCTAGAATTCCTTGCCTTGGGAGGGAGCTTAGTCCCAACTCAGGGGTGACCCACTACTGAGATGATGAGCAGTGTGTTCTAAGGCTGGGAGGTTTGTGGAAGGCCTGCACTTGGTTGGTGGATTCTACCACTGTTAAAAGATAAGTATCTGATTATTCCTTAATCGTGTTTTGCATGACTCTACTGTTTATGTTATCATGATTTCCGCTGTGTATATGAATTAGTATGAAATGTTATTGATTGTTAATTATGGCAGTAACTCATATGAATACTCTGTGTAGAATGTGCTTATTTGTTTAAATGCATGGGATTTATAATACATGTATGATTTATGTACCAAGTGGTGTTAAATTTTCCTTTTTAGAGTGATTAAGCCATGGTAGATGAAAATAAAGGTGCACTACAATGATTAATATACTTGTTGTCCAAGAATTATTGAAGGAAGGTGATGAAGATTAAGAGTCTGAAAAAGGACTTGACCAAGGAAGAAGGTCAATACTTCTGAAGTGGCTGAATGAGAAAGGCATGACACGTGTTATTGAGAAAGAACATCTAGAACAGTGTTCCTTTTAAAGGGGGGGGATTGTAACACCCATGTTTCCCCCAACTTGTAATTCATCATTAATTAGGATTACCATGTTGTGGAATGGGAACATTGTAAATGTATCATTGTTTAATTGCCAATAACTAACTATAGGGGTGAAGCCTTAAAAGTCCTAGCCATGATATCCCTAGAGGAAAGAATGTGAGAATGATAAGAGAACAGTTAATAAGAAAAGGACCGATGGTTGAACCCTCAACCACCCCCATGAATAGAATCATGGTATAGCTGTGGAAGGTCAGCCGAAAGTACCACAGGGTCCGACAGGCCCAGACTAACCCAGGTTTCCTTCTGACAGGAGGAAACATGATAGGAGGGATGTGCATGCAAGGCATGCAAGAGTATATGAAGAGAAGAGTGGAGAATGCGAGGAACATTCGAGTAGTAGAGAATGAGTCGAAGGCCACAAGCTAGATGCGGAGAAATTGTCTGGAAAACCTTTTTGAGGCCGTGAAAGAGAGGGATATCTCTGAGAGTATGTAGAGAATGGGTCCTGAGTAGAAGGTCGCGAGATTGATGCTGAGGAAGCATATGATAAACCTCGCAGAAGATGCGAAAGATAAAGGGTCGATGAGAATTGGCATAAATTCCTTGGTGATATCATGGCTTGGCATGGGGGTGGCCAAAGTGCTAAGAATGAATGCTTCTGAGCATATGTTTGGGTGGAAGGATGAACACCCACAATCAATTAGTTGGATACAACATGTAATAGATAAGTATTCTCATATCATGTATATTTAAGCGGTAACTGTGAATTAAATTTTGATATCGTATGAATGTTGTAGGGATGTGCATGTTTTCTCAATGGTTATAGTGTATCCCTCTAATTCTGCCAAAATTGTATATTTAAGAAAATAAGGAATTCTCTGACTTATACACGTAAATGCCTGAGCCCCGTGGTGGCTCAAGTTAAAATAAATGAAATGTGAATTTGTTGACCTTGGGGCATAGCCTCATGAGAGGTAGTGCATGTATGTATAGAGTCTTTGCGAGGCGTTCAGAGATCGAGAACCCCCTTTAATTCTAGAGTTGATAAATGAGAGCAAGGGGTGTGCGAAGGATTTCTCTAAGTGTTAAGTTTAGGAGAATTAGCACAAAATACCTAAGTACTTAAGGAGATGACAAAGCTCAGGTAGGATAGCGAGATTTAAGTCCCGAAAGGAGAGATCATTTTGTTTGGAAGATGAATGGATGAGATTAGTTCAGGAGAAGCTGAAGTTCTTCACGATCGTCGAATCTTCAAACTTCGCGGATCTGGTGAATCGAGCATATTCTCCCTACGGGATGAGAATTCCCCCGAAGTCCCGAATTTAATTTGGGTCATAGATCTAAGGATGCCTGGGAACTATCCCGTCTGTTGGATCTATGATACAGGCAACCCGGCATTGACCACTTCAGGAGGATCGAGGATTGGTAACGCTAAAACCCCTAAAGTCCTGAAGTTAATATGGGTCGTATATTTGAGGATTCTCGGGGATTATCCCGACCGTCAGATTTACAATATAGTCAGCCCGACGTTGACCACTTCGGGAGGACAGAGGTTTGGTGACACCAAAACCCTCGAAGTCCTGAAGTTAATGTGGACTGTGGATCTAAGGATCCTTCGGGATCCCTCACGACCGTTCGATTGAGGGGACGTGTGTATTACGTCAAGTTCATGTGGGGGACCATGTGTCGAGCTACAGTGTTTCCAGGTGTCCCTCTCGAAGTGGCACACACTGGGACCCAAGAGACCCTTGAACGGAAGTTGCAAGTTGTAGATCTCTAGGGTCACCTAGATACTCTTGCACTGTCATATTGAGGTTGTTGTCAGCCCGACATTGATCGACTCCGAGAGAAAAGAGGAGTTTGCATTGCAAAAATCTCGAAGAGCTGGGAGCCAAAGCAGATCTGACCCGTCCAAGCTAAAGGGACATGTGTCATCAGATCCTGCACTCTGGAGAGAAGTCACTCTGGGAGAATCGAAGTGTGAAGGCATGAGGATTTCTGAAGGTCAGAGTCTCAAAGTCATCCCAGTCGTCTGTTGGAAGGGGTGTGTGGCAAAAGATCTACCATTTTGGAGGAATGTTACTTCAAAAGAAAAGGGAGTGTGTTGAACAAGAAATCCCAAAGGCCGTAGAGATGAAGTTCATCTGAATCATCCATTGGAATAAAATGCATGGCGCCCGATCTGTAACTCCAGGTACTGAGCACTTCGAAGGAAAGAGAGAAGCGTTGGCTGCAATTTGCCCGAAGCGGGTAAAAGGACAGATATTGACTATTTATTAGGGAAAACACGTGGCATTTGATCTGTAACTCTGGGTACGAAGTACTTCGGAGGAAAAAGGCTTTGGAGTGTTCGAAACTCCCAAACGTCGAAGTCCAAAAATAGATCATAGTCATCGATCATGAGGGACATGTGGTGCTCGATCTGTAACTCTGGCTATGAAGTAATTCAGAGGAAAAAGGGTTTGGAGTGTTCAAAACTCCCAAACGTTGAAGTCCCGAAGTAGATCATAATCGTCGATCACGAGGGATGCATGGCACTCAATCTGTAACTCTGGGTACAGAGTACTTCAGGAAGAAAATTCTTTGGAGCATTCAAAACTCTTGAATGTCGAAGTCCCAAAGTCAATCAGGGTCGTCAAAATATCTGAGGACATGTGGCATAGGATTGTGAACTTTGTAGATTTTCCACTACGGAGGATTCACGCAGTGGTTGTCTTGGCATTTGGTCATAGCCCATGGTCATATGCGAGTATAGATGGATGGAAGAACCCGAAGAACTTGGGAGAGGCTACATGCCAACTCTAAGCTTGGTTCAGAGAATGGAGACCATGGATGGAAATATCTAGAAGAGAAGAATGGGATAGAAACCCTGAATGGGGGTTTTGATTCTCCTAAGAAGAGCTAAATTTTGATGCCCCCACCATGTGTGTGTTACAAACTACACCCTGAAAAGCACCTCAAATATTTTTAGAAAAAAGAAGAAAAAAACATTAATATTAGTGGATGTCAAGGAACATGTGGATAGCACATCAAACCCATAAGGGAATATTAATTCCACTAATCTCCATAAAGAGGTGGCATTAGTTGGTTGCAATCACAAGGAGGATAAGGAAATGACTGAACTTTTTTGCATTAAAATCCACATGAAGCAAAGGAAGGTGGATTGTTTGTTCGATCCTGGTTCACAATCCAACTTGATCTCTAGACAATTGGTTGAGAATCATGGTCTAGAGACTCAAGATCATCCACATCCATACCCCCTAGGCTGGGTAAGGAAATATGTGGAATTGAAAGTGAGAAAACAATGCAAATATAAGTTTTACATCAATCAAAACTTTGTTGATGAAGTAGTTGCAGATGTGGTTGCTCTATACATATGTTGAGTCATCTTGGGAAGTCCATATTTGTACATGAGGGATGTCATTTTCAGAAGGAGAGAAAACTGTTATAGACTAGTCAAGGAAGGAAAAGGTTATGCCATAAATGCACACAAGGACAAAGATAAGCTCTCTTTAATCAGTGCTCATCAAGTAAGAAGAATCACGGGCAATACAAAGAATTTTGTCTTGTTGTTCATGAGAGAAAGAAAACAGCAAGGAGAAGGAAACACATTTGATATGAAGGCATCCTTGGAAGGATGTAGTGGCGAGCAACATCAAACACTACAAAAACTAATTGAATCCTACATAGAAGTATTTCAAGAGCCTCAGGGACTGCCACCCAAGAGAGAGGTTGAACATGAGAATAAATTGTTGTCAGAGTCACCATTACCTAACATTTGGCTATATAGGTAGTTTGTCATCAAAGAAGATGAAGGAATCATCTGCAACATTTTTTGGAGCAAGGAGTCATCAGACCTAGTACATCACCATGTGGTTCACCCATCATCATGGTGCTAAATAAATATGGAAGCTGGATAATGTGCATTGACTATCGTGCCCTGAATAAGATCACCATCAAGAAGATGTATTCTTTGCCAAGGATTGATGACTTGTTGGATCAACTGCAACAAGCCAAATTCTTCACTAAGATGGACCTCAAGTCAGGTTACCACCAAGTGAGGATCAAAGAAAAATATGTGTGGAAGCCAATGTTCAAAACAAGACAAGGTTTGTACGAGTGGTTAGTAATTCCTTTTGTATTATGCAATGCACCTGCAACGTTTATTAGACTGATGAATGATGTGCTACATCCCTTCATTGATTATTTTGTAATGGTATATCTGGATGACATAATAATCTTCAATAATACTTAGAAAGAGTACTTCTCACATGCAACACGGGTTCTAGAGACCTTGAAGAAGAATCAATTGATTTCCAACTTGCAGAAGTGTGAGTTTGGAAAGAATTCCTTGATATATCTTGGACACATTATTGGAGGAGGAGAGCTTAGGGTAGATCCAAAGAAGATTGCAACCATCGCCCAATGGCCTATTCCCACCAATGTGACAGAGGTCAAGAGTTTCATGGGAGAAACTCGGTGTTTAAGGAAATTCATTTTAAACTTCTCCATAGTAGGAGCACCATCACATAACATAATTTCCAAGGGAAAGAGATTTCATTGGGATAAGACACAAAAAAGAGCATTTGAATACTTGAAGAAAAAAATCAGTGATTCTCCAATGTTAGCCATGCCAAAACTTCAACGACCTTTTGAGATAGAGATTGATGTTAGTGGATATGCATTAGGAGAAGCACTCATGCAAGGAGGAAGGCATGTGTGCTACCATTCAGAGTTGTTTCATGGAGAATTACTTTACTATCCCACATATGATAAAGATTTATTTGCTATTGTACAAGCAGTAAATAAGTGGAAGCATTACCTCTTAAGAAAATAGACTATCATACAAAAAGATCATCATCCCCTTCAATATATACAAAGTCAGAGCAAGATGCAACAGGTGAGACATTACAAGTGGCTAGGTTTCTTGCAACAATTTCATTTATTGATTAAGTAAAAGAAAGGAGTCACAAATAGACTAGCATATAACATGCTCTCTCAACCACCTCTGAAGAAGATTGCAACAATTGGAATGATAATGCATCTTGATCCTTTCACTCATGAACTTCTGAGTGAATATTATGAGGGAGATAAAGATTTTAGAGGAGTCTACAAGAATCTAAAGGAGAGTTTGGTCATTGTCATGGAAGGAAATGAATACCACCTTCAAGATGGGTTGTTGTACAAACTCGACAAACTATGCATACCTTGGGGTAGAAGAGTTCAATTGATGAGAGAAGCACACACTTCTAGGGTTATTGGACATTTTGGCATGACAAAGACAATGGAAAATTTGCAGCAATATGTGTATTGGCCAAAGATGCAAGAGTAGGTGGAAAAGTTTGTTAAAGGATGTGTTCTTTGAAGCACTAGCAAGCAAGCAACTGAAAACTTGGCTTGTAGATGCCATTGACAGTGCCAAGCATACCTTGGGAGAGCATCACCATTGATTTTGTTGGAGGTTTACCTATGACTTATAGAGGCCATGACTACTTGTTTGTTGTGGTGGACCATTTCAACAAAATGTGTGTGCTCACTCCCTATAAGAAGACAATCTCCAGACGGGAAGCAACTGAAATATTTTTCATCCATGTCTGGGTACATTTCGGATTGCCAACTTCCATCATGTTTGATAGGGACAATAGGTTCTTGGGAATATTTTGGACAACGCTTTTGGAAAAAATGGATATGAAGTTGAAGTACTCCAATACCTTACATCCTCACATTGATGGACAAATCAAGGTAGTAAACAGGACGTTGGTGCAATTGATGAAAGGATACAACAACAAACATCCAAAGACTTGGGATGAGAAGATAGTCTACATGCAACATTCTTACAATAGAGCACTTCATTATTCCACCAATAAGTCTCCTTTCGAGACTTGTTTTGGTTATTTACCTCCTTCACCATTTGATATTGTTTATGGACAAAGGAAGGAAGAAACAATACTACAAGGGGAAGAGCAGAAGGAAATCACATTCATGGATAAGTTCAGGCAGATACATATAAGGGTTCAAGAGAAACTCAATAAGAGCCAACAATTGTACAAATCTAGACATGATCAACAGAGGGAATATCATAAGTTCCATGTTGGAGACAAGGTATGGCTCTATAGTTGTAAGGAGCGACTGCAATGAGAAACAAATAAACTCAATTCCCTTATATATGGACCATTTGAGATCATTGATCAAATGAACGAGAACACCTTCAGACTGAAACTTACACCTTATATGCAGATCAACTCAGTGGTGAACGCAGAAAAATTGAAGTTGTTTGAACCCTTCATGTTGGATGAGGAGGAAGAACATCAGGTTCTTCTGATTATTGAAGACCTTGCACCTAATGGACTTGAGGAGTTGAAGGAAGAAAAATTTCTGCAGCAGAAGGATTGGACGACTCACAGAGGATGGAAAGAAATGTGGCAGATTGGTCTCAAAGGGCAGGCTGCAAGGAAAGAAAAGTGTATGAAAGGAACCAGATCACCAACAAGTTCCCTCATCTATCCTTGGAAGCTTTTGGGGACCAAAAGCCTCCCAATGGGGAGGTTTGATTCAAATCAGATCCAAAAATAATTGGTTATCGTCACAGGACTCTAAGATGACCAGTACATGCAAAGTTTAAGGCTATGGATGAAGAAGGAGATTGATGTCCATTTTTTTATGTAATGTATGTAAAGTTGGGAAATAAATTATTGTATAAAATAATTAATGAGATGTTTATAATACCTTTTCCACGTGTGAGAAAAGACAAACAAATAAACAAAAGAAGGATAAACAAACTTGAGAGAAGCTAAAGCGTTAGGGATGTCTAACCTTCTAGCTATCCTCCTAGTCGACTCAACATTATATAACATATATCTCCACAATGAGAAATGGGTTCTTTGGCTTTGAATGATGTAGAGAGACTTCCCAGATGTCACTGAGGAGCATAGAGATGAACCAAAGAGCATGTAACTTTCCCATTGTTGAATAAATAAGGCCTGGCCGAAGCCATAAAATGTTGGTTTTCCCGTTTTGGTTTCCAAGGTAAATTCTAAATTTATGCGCGATGATTGTTTGTGGTTGTACTGTTCATGAGTGGTTAATGTGTGCAATGTAACTTAATGGTTGTCTATGTTTTATTTAACAAATGGAATTTCATACCAATTTGGACTTGAGCTCGTTTTATATGAATATGGTCGTTATGGGTTCGTAAACCAGCCTAATAGCTCTTTAACCATAGTCACATGTTTTCCTTTTGCCCATAAATCATACACATAGTATCTTCAGAAACTTGGGGTTGTCTGGGTATTTTCTAGCTACCCACAGACCATATACACGTTTTGGCAATTCGCCTGCTATCAATTTCACCCCCCATACATTTTTCATTCTCCGTGAATGCTCAAGTCGACTTCCACACGTTTTTCATTGTCCGTGAATACTCAAGTCGACTGCTATACGTTTTTCCTTGTTAGTGAATGTTAAAAATCGACTCCCATACATTTTTTTGTTGTTCTAGGTTGCCAAAATCACCCTAGACATTTTTCTGCATTGTGGGTTTTTAAAAATAATTTTCCAAACATTTTTACACACCATTGGTGATCAAATTTTCCCCTAGAAATTTATTCTCAGTTGTTGGTCACTGATTCCGATGTGCAGAGGGTTTCCCTTCATAATTGGTTTTTGAATCCACCTCTTATATATTTGGTTTAGCCATGGGTTGACCCCCTTCGACTTGGATTCCCCTTTGGTCAAGTTCCCTTTTTCATTCGACCAACAATCATCCCTTGGTCGACCCGACTTAGGTCAATTCAACTTGGTCAAATTGCTTGGATTCTGACTCAACTTGTATTCCTTCCTTCTCATTTCCCCGACTTGAATTCCGGGTAGTGGATGTCATTTGTATTTAAGAGGACTCGACATATGGCTTGATTGGTCAAGTATTTCCTATCATCCAAAGAGCTAAGATCATATTCATTTTACAGATATTTCCATGTTAGTGAGATGGATATGCTATAAGCCTTCCGTTTATAGATCAGTCTCCCTCTAAGAGTGCAAGCTATGATACCACGTTGAACCTATCATGCTCTGATACCATGTTGAAAAATATCACTATCCCCAACACCTATATAAATTACTACCTTGTGTTTTTCCTTGTTGATAATTAAATTACAACACAAAATAAAATATATTGGATGGAAATAAAACAATGAAAGCAAACCAAAACCAAACTTCAAGCATGCACACACCAATTTTTCCCTTAAAATCGTCTTTTCATTAATAATGACTCCAAGCTTACAAGGGCTCCCTTATTGGGAAAATCGCCCACTAAGGAAAAATACAAATTACATCAAACCTAGCAACTTTGGCCCTTTGCTGAAGAAATCCTCTGCTTGGTTTTCCCATATTTTCTTGTTGAATGCTCATATCTACACTAGATCTGCCTATTGGTCCTTAGATTTTCAATATCTATCAGTTGATACCTTATATCTGCTCCATCTACCTGCTGATACCTCAAATCTGCATGTTTTTACTTTAGATGTGCTACCATTCATGTTGGTACCTCATATATACACTAGATTTGTCCACTGGTACCTTGGATATGCTAGATCTACCTGTTGATACCTCATATCTGCATGTTTTTACTTTAGATCCGCTAGAATTCCCGTTGGTACCTCATATTTACATTAGATTTTTCCACTGGTACCTCATATCTGCTAGATTTGTTCGTTGGTACCTCATATCCGCTAGATCTTCCTATTGATACCTCATATATGCACTAGATCTATCCGTTGGTACTTCATATATGCTAGATCTACCTATTGGTACCTTAGATCTTCTAGATCTTCCTACTGGTACCTCAAATCTGCTAGATCTGTCCACTGGTATAACCTCATATCTACTACTGGACTACCCAAAAATATATCCTTCAATTTCTGGTTGTTTTGTTTTCTCCTCTTATTGCACTACTTGCACTTTCCTCCTTTGGACTTGATATCTAGATGAAATTCCTTCTTCACCCTTGTTGAGATCCCCTTGAGTCACATTCCTTCATGACTCAAGCACTTGAGCAAAAGTCGTTCTTTTCTCTCAAGTGGATATCTTTCTCCTTCATCTAGCTTTGCTTTTAGAATTTTGAGTTATGACCGAATCAAACGTAACACTAATCTCCAAAGTGATTAATGGTTGAGATTAGATAGGAACTCACTTGAGATCAATGGATAAGATTCATTCAATTCACTAATTCTAATAACCTTAACATATCATTAAATTAAACTCACTTTAATTATAAAAAGCACTTTACTTTAATAATTCCTTTAATTAAAGTAAATTACTAAGGTTAAAGGCTTTGGATGACTTCCACATGTCTAGACACTTAGATATGTTTGAAAGTACATGTTTCATGCTACAAACATCAACAAGTCATGCAACAACTATATCTCATTCGCCACTTCCCTTTTAGGTGGTAGTCCTTTAGGCTCTTGGAGCACTCCTATGTATCCCTGCAACAACTTCTTCAACTATTGTTTCTACTTTTTAGTACATCCCTCTAGGGATGCCTTTAATTTTATCGATTCATCACCTGATTGATTCTCTCATAAGGAAAGAAAAACATACTTCTTACTTGAAGTAATCAACTTTTTGTCTCAGTTGACACTTATCAATGAGATCTTCGATTTACCTTTATGTGTATCGATGATGAAAGACTTATGATCCTTGATAAAGTGGTATCGATTTTCTCTGTGTGTGAATGTTTCATCCCTCATATACATGTAGGGGCTTCCAAACACTACACCACTCACGTCAAGGGGTAATACATATAACTCCACTTCATCAATAAAATGTGCACTCACAACAAATTTGATCTTACACTGTTTTATGATCTTGATAACTACATCCTTGTTTACCCACCCCAACGGATATGGGCTAGGATGATCATGAATGTCCAACCTAATATTGTTAACCATGTCAGCTCTATGAGATTGGCCTACAAATCAGAATCAAATAGAGAATCTACCTTGGTCTTCTTGACCTAGATCTTGATATAGAATATTTTTGTCATCTCCTTCTCTTTCTTGTGGTGAAGGCTACTTGGATTCACCTCCTTATGCACTGAAGTGCAAAAAATATTCTCATCCACATATGAGATGCTCTCTACCTAATTGCTTGAATCTGTGACTAGAAGGTTCTTCTTCTTGGAATTGTTCTTACGATTCTTAGGGTTCATATCTGGATCTAGTTTACAACACTTTTCCTCAACGTGGCCATCGATATTGCAGTGGTTACTTGGATACTTGCACTGATGTGCAATGTCTATTGCCTTCTTGTCTTTCCATTTCCACTTCTTCTTTCCCTCCTTGGAAGCGTCTTGGTTTTCTTTCTATTTGGAACCACATGGTTGTCCTTTCTTCTAGCCTATATTTTCTAGAAATTGTCCTTGCACACATGCCTCATAAACTGTATTGGTCTTGAAGAGAATTGTCCCCCATTTATCCAAAATTTCTAGGGATAACTAGCATCACTTGCTTCCACATATGACTGTGTAGAACCCCTAGATACTTGAGGAGTCCATCTGGGTTCTTTGGTGGGATACCCATCATGATAGCCATCTTTTTGAATTTGGTGGTGTACTCTTACAAACTCTACCCCTGCCTTTTCCTGAAGTAATGTCAATGGATCCATTGGTCCTCTACATACCGAATAGGGTATAACTAAGACTTAATGATGGTTTCTAAATCCTCTTACTTGGTAACTAGTGGATCACCCTCTAGCCTAAGTGTCTTTGTATGACTTTCCCACTAGGTTAATGCATGGCCCTCTAATTTCAGTCAAGAAAAAGAAATATTTTGCTCCTCATCTATATTGTGAACACTGAAATAGACCTCTGATTGTTGAAACCAATTATTCAACTTTAATGCATTGATCTCACCTTGGTATGGCTTGATATCCACTTTTTATTCCATTTTAAATAAATATTGTGAAGGGGTAACGACATTGGAACTTGGTTGCTCGTTCTCGAGCTCTTTCCTCAACTCCTTTTCTAGGTCATTTCCCCTCTGATTTGATCTCTGAGTTAGAGCCTCTAATGTCCTTGAACATTTTGAGCTTGTTTACAAGATCCACCATGAGGAGGAACATATTGCAATAAATTTCGGTGAATTTCTCTTCTAGCCTTGCAAATCACTCTTTTGTTGGATCTCAAGGGTTGTTGTGAACAAACTCATTTGCCATTGCTAGGGTTCAACGACTTTGTTTTGAAGCCAATTCCTAGATCCTACAACTTTTCACAGATATCCCAAAGAAAAATACTCTAATACCAATACAATCTTTAAATTGTCATGGATATTCCACCGGAATAGTTTGTCACTACATATCTTAAACTATTATGAAATATTATATTTTTGTAGTTTATTTCCTTAGAACCCAAATTAGTTAATTACTAACGTTGCTTAAATTTATGAAACTAACTAAATATGAAAATGAAAGAATATGAAAAAACCTACACACCATCCACATAATTGAACACAATATGTATT
>ML809799.1:0-12598 GCA_009831015.1 Picea engelmannii | reverse complement strand
ATTGTTCTTAAGGGGGGATGTTAGGGATATTTAGAAACTTGGGAGTTAGTTAAGATCAACATGGTCAAGTGCATATTTTAGAAGTGAAGTTTTCCAAACTTTGATCTATGTTAGGACTTCAATAAGTTTCCATTAAGGGGGGGGTAGTCTCGAATGCCTCCTTCCTTCTCTTATTGTGTCACCTTCATAAATCCTTCAATCCTATCCCAAGTTGTTCTTAAGGGGGGATGCTAGGATATTTAGACACTTAAGAGTTAGTTAAGATCAAATTAGTCTAATGCATCTTTAGGTAAAGTGTGTTTCCTTAGTATGAATTTGTATGTATGTAATCATACGATCATGATATGTTATGGACATAAAGTGATCTGATTCTCCTCAACACTAATCACTATATTGATATGTGGATTAATACTCAATTGGTCTATGATCTCTATTTAAAGATCATGCAGGGTCATTTTTTGATGATTGATTATGATAAACTCATATAATATATTGCCTTGAGTGGCCATTTTGGGTGGGGTTGTGGATTGTTTCCCACTTTGATGGTTTTAACCACACAATACATTGGTGTACTAATCTTTGATATGTTTGTGTGAGTGATTGTTTAATGTATTTGACCTATGTGTAAATACCTTGCTTCTCACACATTAAAAAATTGTTGGATGATTTAGTAGAGATTGTTGCAAATGATATGCTAGTGGGAATGGATCCCATAAAAAGTATTTCATGGAAAATTGACTTGATTCCAAGATCAAGTCTACCTAATAAGGCTCCTTACCAAATGAATCCCGCGAAGAGTGAAGTAAATAGGCAAGAAAAGGAATTAGTAGACAATGGATTGATCCAAGATAGTATTGACACTGAAGAAGGGTGGTGAATGGAAAATGTGCATTGATTCATCAGAGATTAACAATGTTACTATCAAGTATCGGTTTCCTTTACTAAGAATGGAGGGCCTCATGGATTTTTTGAGTGGGGCAAAGTACTTTTCAAAGATAGATTTCAAGAGTGGATATAATTTGGATAAGGGAAGGTCATTATTGGAAGACAACATTAAATATGAAGGATGCACTGTTTGAATGGTTGGTTATGTCATTTGGATTAACCAATGTACCTACTACGTTTGTGATGTTGATGATCGAGGTATTGAAGCCATTTTTTGGAAATTTTGTCATCATGTATCTTGATGATATTCTGATTTTTAGCAGGTTTAAATCATCCAGATTAGATCATTATATAAGTCCCCATCTATCTCAGTACTTTCTGGGTGGAAAAATAAGAGGAATGATCTTGCAAATCCATTTTAGCGGCAGGTCCAAAAAATCGTCTAAATTCTTCGAGGGCCATTTTAAGGCATCAAATGGAATTCTTTTTAGGTCCAAACCTACTTTGCAAGAAGATTACATATTATAGACACCAAGACTTTTCAAACGGAGCAAGAATTTCCTCAATCAAAATTTGTATGTGAAATTTATGCCTCTCACAAGTTGACCTACTATGCTTACCACCATGGTATGAGTAGATGCCATGTTAGCCCCCATTACTCAAAATGTGTGGGGCTATCCACGTGTGGAATTTCAATAAGATTATAGAAGGTTTAAACCTTATCACTATTTGAGGGTTGAGGAAGTCAAAATCCTAACCCTAGACGAATATCGGGCTATGTTAAATATCGGGTTGCTAGGAGAAGGGGTTCCATTCTTTCGTATTGTACTTGTCCCATAGTTGAGTAGAGAATCCAAGGAGTGGTATTTTGAGAGGATATCAGAGGAGATAGGAGATCCTATAGCATCCATTCAGGTCACAGTGTCAAAGGAAAATCCATAGTGAGTTCCTCTTTCTTTTACTTGTTTTCCATAACTGAAGAAAAGAGAGCAGAGCATAGACCTCACCTTCTAGTTGGGTTTTGTCCCGTATTGGGTTTCCCATAATACATATTGTGTTCAATTATGTGGATGGTGTGTAGGTTTTTTCATATTCTTTCATTTTCATATTTAGTTAGTTTCATAAATTTAAGCAACGTTAGTAATTAACTAATTTGGGTTCTAAGGAAATAAACTACAAAAATATAATATTTCATAATAGTTTAAGATATGTAGTGACAAACTATTCCGGTGGAATATCCATGACAATTTAAAGATTGTATTGGTATTAGAGTATTTTTCTTTGGGATATCTGTGAAAAGTTGTAGGATCTAGGAATTGGCTTCAAAACAAAGTCGTTGAACCCTAGCAATGGCAAATGAGTTTGTTCACAACAACCCTTGAGATCCAACAAAAGAGTGATTTGCAAGGCTAGAAGAGAAATTCACCGAAATTTATTGCAATATGTTCCTCCTCATGGTGGATCTTGTAAACAAGCTCAAAATGTTCAAGGACATTAGAGGCTCTAACTCAGAGATCAAATCAGAGGGGAAATGACCTAGAAAAGGAGTTGAGGAAAGAGCTCGAGAACGAGCAACCAAGTTCCAATGTCGTTACCCCTTCACAATATTTATTTAAAATGGAATAAAAAGTGGATATCAAGCCATACCAAGGTGAGATCAATGCATTAAAGTTGAATAATTGGTTTCAACAATCAGAGGTCTATTTCAGTGTTCACAATATAGATGAGGAGCAAAATATTTCTTTTTCTTGACTGAAATTAGAGGGCCATGCATTAACCTAGTGGGAAAGTCATACAAAGACACTTAGGCTAGAGGGTGATCCACTAGTTACCAAGTAAGAGGATTTAGAAACCATCATTAAGTCTTAGTTATACCCTATTCGGTATGTAGAGGACCAATGGATCCATTGACATTACTTCAGGAAAAGGCAGGGGTAGAGTTTGTAAGAGTACACCACCAAATTCAAAAAGATGGCTATCATGATGGGTATCCCACCAAAGAACCCAGATGGACTCCTCAAGTATCTAGGGGTTCTACACAGTCATATGTGGAAGCAAGTGATGCTAGTTATCCCTAGAAATTTTGGATAAATGGGGGACAATTCTCTTCAAGACCAATACAGTTTATGAGGCATGTGTGCAAGGACAATTTCTAGAAAATATAGGCTAGAAGAAAGGACAACCATGTGGTTCCAAATAGAAAGAAAACCAAGACGCTTCCAAGGAGGGAAAGAAGAAGTGGAAATGGAAAGACAAGAAGGCAATAGACATTGCACATCAGTGCAAGTATCCAAGTAACCACTGCAATATCGATGGCCACGTTGAGGAAAAGTGTTGTAAACTAGATCCAGATATGAACCCTAAGAATCGTAAGAACAATTCCAAGAAGAAGAACCTTCTAGTCACAGATTCAAGCAATTAGGTAGAGAGCATCTCATATGTGGATGAGAATATTTTTTGCACTTCAGTGCATAAGGAGGTGAATCCAAGTAGCCTTCACCACAAGAAAGAGAAGGAGATGACAAAAATATTCTATATCAAGATCTAGGTCAAGAAGACCAAGGTAGATTCTCTATTTGATTCTGATTTGTAGGCCAATCTCATAGAGCTGACATGGTTAACAATATTAGGTTGGACATTCATGATCATCCTAGCCCATATCCGTTGGGGTGGGTAAACAAGGATGTAGTTATCAAGATCATAAAACAGTGTAAGATCAAATTTGTTGTGAGTGCACATTTTATTGATGAAGTGGAGTTATATGTATTACCCCTTGACGTGAGTGGTGTAGTGTTTGGAAGCCCCTACATGTATATGAGGGATGAAACATTCACACACAGAGAAAATCGATACCACTTTATCAAGGATCATAAGTCTTTCATCATCGATACACATAAAGGTAAATCGAAGATCTCATTGATAAGTGTCAACTGAGACAAAAAGTTGATTACTTCAAGTAAGAAGTATGTTTTTCTTTCCTTATGAGAGAATCAATCAGGTGATGAATCGATAAAATTAAAGGCATCCCTAGAGGGATGTACTAAAAAGTAGAAACAATAGTTGAAGAAGTTGTTGCAGGGATACATAGGAGTGCTCCAAGAGCCTAAAGGACTACCACCTAAAAGGGAAGTGGCGAATGAGATATAGTTGTTGCATGACTTGTTGATGTTTGTAGCATGAAACATGTACTTTCAAACATATCTAAGTGTCTAGACATGTGGAAGTCATCCAAAGCCTTTAACCTTAGTAATTTACTTTAATTAAAGGAATTATTAAAGTAAAGTGCTTTTTATAATTAAAGTGAGTTTAATTTAATGATATGTTAAGGTTATTAGAATTAGTGAATTGAATGAATCTTATCCATTGATCTCAAGTGAGTTCCTATCTAATCTCAACCATTAATCACTTTGGAGATTAGTGTTACGTTTGATTCGGTCATAACTCAAAATTCTAAAAGCAAAGCTAGATGAAGGAGAAAGATATCCACTTGAGAGAAAAGAACGACTTTTGCTCAAGTGCTTGAGTCATGAAGGAATGTGACTCAAGGGGATCTCAACAAGGGTGAAGAAGGAATTTCATCTAGATATCAAGTCCAAAGGAGGAAAGTGCAAGTAGTGCAATAAGAGGAGAAAACAAAACAACCAGAAATTGAAGGATATATTTTTGGGTAGTCCAGTAGTAGATATGAGGTTATACCAGTGGACAGATCTAGCAGATTTGAGGTACCAGTAGGAAGATCTAGAAGATCTAAGGTACCAATAGGTAGATCTAGCATATATGAAGTACCAACGGATAGATCTAGTGCATATATGAGGTATCAATAGGAAGATCTAGCGGATATGAGGTACCAACGAACAAATCTAGCAGATATGAGGTACCAGTGGAAAAATCTAATGTAAATATGAGGTACCAACGGGAATTCTAGCGGATCTAAAGTAAAAACATGCAGATATGAGGTATCAACAGGTAGATCTAGCATATCCAAGGTACCAGTGGACAAATCTAGTGTATATATGAGGTACCAACATGAATGGTAGCACATCTAAAGTAAAAACATGCAGATTTGAGGTATCAGCAGGTAGATGGAGCAGATATAAGGTATCAACTGATAGATATTGAAAATCTAAGGACCAATAGGCAGATCTAGTGTAGATATGAGCATTCAACAAGAAAATATGGGAAAACCAAGCAGAGGATTTCTTCAGCAAAGGGCCAAAGTTGCTAGGTTTGATGTAATTTGTATTTTTCCTTAGTGGGCGATTTTCCCAATAAGGGAGCCCTTGTAAGCTTGGAGTCATTATTAATGAAAAGACGATTTTAAGGGAAAAATTGGTGTGTGCATGCTTGAAGTTTGGTTTTGGTTTGCTTTCATTGTTTTATTTCCATCCAATATATTTTATTTTGTGTTGTAATTTAATTATCAACAAGGAAAAACACAAGGTAGTAATTTATATAGGTGTTGGGGATAGTGATATTTTTCAACATGGTATCAGAGCATGATAGGTTCAACGTGGTATCATAGCTTGCACTCTTAGAGGGAGACTGATCTATAAACGGAAGGCTTATAGCATATCCATCTCACTAACATGGAAATATCTGTAAAATGAATATGATCTTAGCTCTTTGGATGATAGGAAATACTTGACCAATCAAGCCATATGTCGAGTCCTCTTAAATACAAATGACATCCACTACCCGGAATTCAAGTCGGGGAAATGAGAAGGAAGGAATACAAGTTGAGTCAGAATCCAAGCAATTTGACCAAGTTGAATTGACCTAAGTCGGGTCGACCAAGGGATGATTGTTGGTCGAATGAAAAAGGGAACTTGACCAAAGGGGAATCCAAGTCGAAGGGGGTCAACCCATGGCTAAACCAAATATATAAGAGGTGGATTCAAAAACCAATTATGAAGGGAAACCCTCTGCACATCGGAATCAGTGACCAACAACTGAGAATAAATTTCTAGGGGAAAATTTGATCACCAATGGTGTGTAAAAATGTTTGGAAAATTATTTTTAAAAACCCACAATGCAGAAAAATGTCTAGGGTGATTTTGGCAACCTAGAACAACAAAAAAATGTATGGGAGTCGATTTTTAACATTCACTAACAAGGAAAAACGTATAGCAGTCGACTTGAGTATTCACGGACAATGAAAAACGTGTGGAAGTCGACTTGAGCATTCACGGAGAATGAAAAATGTATGGGGGGTGAAATTGATAGCAGGCGAATTGCCAAAACGTGTATATGGTCTGTGGGTAGCTAGAAAATACCCAGACAACCCCAAGTTTCTGAAGATACTATGTGTATGATTTATGGGCAAAAGGAAAACATGTGACTATGGTTAAAGAGCTATTAGGCTGGTTTACGAACCCATAACGACCATATTCATATAAAACGAGCTCAAGTCCAAATTGGTATGAAATTCCATTTGTTAAATAAAACATAGACAACCATTAAGTTACATTGCACACATTAACCACTCATGAACAGTACAACCACAAACAATCATCGCGCATAAATTTAGAATTTACCTTGGAAACCAAAACGGGAAAACCAACATTTTATGGCTTCGGCCAGGCCTTATTTATTCAACAATGGGAAAGTTACATGCTCTTTGGTTCATCTCTATGCTCCTCAGTGACATCTGGGAAGTCTCTCTACATCATTCAAAGCCAAAGAACCCATTTCTCATTGTGGAGATATATGTTATATAATGTTGAGTCGACTAGGAGGATAGCTAGAAGGTTAGACATCCCTAACGCTTTAGCTTCTCTCAAGTTTGTTTATCCTTCTTTTGTTTATTTGTTTGTCTTTTCTCACACGTGGAAAAGGTATTATAAACATCTCATTAATTATTTTATACAATAATTTATTTCCCAACTTTACATACATTACATAAAAAAATGGACATCAATCTCCTTCTTCATCCATAGCCTTAAACTTTGCATGTACTGGTCATCTTAGAGTCCTGTGACGATAACCAATTATTTTTGGATCTGATTTGAATCAAACCTCCCCATTGGGAGGCTTTTGGTCCCCAAAAGCTTCCAAGGATAGATGAGGGAACTTGTTGGTGATCTGGTTCCTTTCATACACTTTTCTTTCCTTGCAGCCTGCCCTTTGAGACCAATCTGCCACATTTCTTTCCATCCTCTGTGAGTCGTCCAATCCTTCTGCTGCAGAAATTTTTCTTCCTTCAACTCCTCAAGTCCATTAGGTGCAAGGTCTTCAATAATCAGAAGAACCTGATGTTCTTCCTCCTCATCCAACATGAAGGGTTCAAACAACTTCAATTTTTCTGCGTTCACCACTGAGTTGATCTGCATATAAGGTGTAAGTTTCAGTCTGAAGGTGTTCTCGTTCATTTGATCAATGATCTCAAATGGTCCATATATAAGGGAATTGAGTTTATTTGTTTCTCATTGCAGTCGCTCCTTACAACTATAGAGCCATACCTTGTCTCCAACATGGAACTTATGATATTCCCTCTGTTGATCATGTCTAGATTTGTACAATTGTTGGCTCTTATTGAGTTTCTCTTGAACCCTTATATGTATCTGCCTGAACTTATCCATGAATGTGATTTCCTTCTGCTCTTCCCCTTGTAGTATTGTTTCTTCCTTCCTTTGTCCATAAACAATATCAAATGGTGAAGGAGGTAAATAACCAAAACAAGTCTCGAAAGGAGACTTATTGGTGGAATAATGAAGTGCTCTATTGTAAGAATGTTGCATGTAGACTATCTTCTCATCCCAAGTCTTTGGATGTTTGTTGTTGTATCCTTTCATCAATTGCACCAACGTCCTGTTTACTACCTTGATTTGTCCATCAATGTGAGGATGTAAGGTATTGGAGTACTTCAACTTCATATCCATTTTTTCCAAAAGCGTTGTCCAAAATATTCCCAAGAACCTATTGTCCCTATCAAACATGATGGAAGTTGGCAATCCGAAATGTACCCAGACATGGATGAAAAATATTTCAGTTGCTTCCCGTCTGGAGATTGTCTTCTTATAGGGAGTGAGCACACACATTTTGTTGAAATGGTCCACCACAACAAACAAGTAGTCATGGCCTCTATAAGTCATAGGTAAACCTCCAACAAAATCAATGGTGATGCTCTCCCAAGGTATGCTTGGCACTGTCAATGGCATCTACAAGCCAAGTTTTCAGTTGCTTGCTTGCTAGTGCTTCAAAGAACACATCCTTTAACAAACTTTTCCACCTACTCTTGCATCTTTGGCCAATACACATATTGCTGCAAATTTTCCATTGTCTTTGTCATGCCAAAATGTCCAATAACCCTAGAAGTGTGTGCTTCTCTCATCAATTGAACTCTTCTACCCCAAGGTATGCATAGTTTGTCGAGTTTGTACAACAACCCATCTTGAAGGTGGTATTCATTTCCTTCCATGACAATGACCAAACTCTCCTTTAGATTCTTGTAGACTCCTCTAAAATCTTTATCTCCCTCATAATATTCACTCAGAAGTTCATGAGTGAAAGGATCAAGATGCATTATCATTCCAATTGTTGCAATCTTCTTCAGAGGTGGTTGAGAGAGCATGTTATATGCTAGTCTATTTGTGACTCCTTTCTTTTACTTAATCAATAAATGAAATTGTTGCAAGAAACCTAGCCACTTGTAATGTCTCACCTGTTGCATCTTGCTCTGACTTTGTATATATTGAAGGGGATGATGATCTTTTTGTATGATAGTCTATTTTCTTAAGAGGTAATGCTTCCACTTATTTACTGCTTGTACAATAGCAAATAAATCTTTATCATATGTGGGATAGTAAAGTAATTCTCCATGAAACAACTCTGAATGGTAGCACACATGCCTTCCTCCTTGCATGAGTGCTTCTCCTAATGCATATCCACTAACATCAATCTCTATCTCAAAAGGTCGTTGAAGTTTTGGCATGGCTAACATTGGAGAATCACTGATTTTTTTCTTCAAGTATTCAAATGCTCTTTTTTGTGTCTTATCCCAATGAAATCTCTTTCCCTTGGAAATTATGTTATGTGATGGTGCTCCTACTATGGAGAAGTTTAAAATGAATTTCCTTAAACACCGAGTTTCTCCCATGAAACTCTTGACCTCTGTCACATTGGTGGGAATAGGCCATTGGGCGATGGTTGCAATCTTCTTTGGATCTACCCTAAGCTCTCCTCCTCCAATAATGTGTCCAAGATATATCAAGGAATTCTTTCCAAACTCACACTTCTGCAAGTTGGAAATCAATTGATTCTTCTTCAAGGTCTCTAGAACCCGTGTTGCATGTGAGAAGTACTCTTTCTAAGTATTATTGAAGATTATTATGTCATCCAGATATACCATTACAAAATAATCAATGAAGGGATGTAGCACATCATTCATCAGTCTAATAAACGTTGCAGGTGCATTGCATAATACAAAAGGAATTACTAACCACTCGTACAAACCTTGTCTTGTTTTGAACATTGGCTTCCACACATATTTTTCTTTGATCCTCACTTGGTGGTAACCTGACTTGAGGTCCATCTTAGTGAAGAATTTGGCTTGTTGCAGTTGATCCAACAAGTCATCAATCCTTGGCAAAGAATACATCTTCTTGATGGTGATCTTATTCAGGGCACGATAGTCAATGCACATTATCCAGCTTCCATATTTATTTAGCACCATGATGATGGGTGAACCACATGGTGATGTACTAGGTCTGATGACTCCTTGCTCCAAAAAATGTTGCAGATGATTCCTTCATCTTCTTTGATGACAAACTACCTATATAGCCAAATGTTAGGTAATGGTGACTCTGACAACAATTTATTCTCATGTTCAACCTCTCTCTTGGGTGGCAGTCCCTGAGGCTCTTGAAATACTTCTATGTAGGATTCAATTAGTTTTTGTAGTGTTTGATGTTGCTCGCCACTACATCCTTCCAAGGATGCCTTCATATCAAATGTGTTTCCTTCTCCTTGCTGTTTTCTTTCTCTCATGAACAACAAGACAAAATTCTTTGTATTGCCCGTGATTCTTCTTACTTGATGAGCACTGATTAAAGAGAGCTTATCTTTGTCCTTGTGTGCATTTATGGCATAACCTTTTCCTTCCTTGACTAGTCTATAACAGTTTTCTCTCCTTCTGAAAATGACATCCCTCATGTACAAATATGGACTTCCCAAGATGACTCAACATATGTATAGAGCAACCACATCTGCAACTACTTCATCAACAAAGTTTTGATTGATGTAAAACTTATATTTGCATTGTTTTCTCACTTTCAATTCCACATATTTCCTTACCCAGCCTAGGGGGTATGGATGTGGATGATCTTGAGTCTCTAGACCATGATTCTCAACCAATTGTCTAGAGATCAAGTTGGATTGTGAACCAGGATCGAACAAACAATCCACCTTCCTTTGCTTCATGTGGATTTTAATGCAAAAAAGTTCAGTCATTTCCTTATCCTCCTTGTGATTGCAACCAACTAATGCCACCTCTTTATGGAGATTAGTGGAATTAATATTCCCTTATGGGTTTGATGTGCTATCCACATGTTCCTTGACATCCACTAATATTAATGTTTTTTTCTTCTTTTTTCTAAAAATATTTGAGGTGCTTTTCAGGGTGTAGTTTGTAACACACACATGGTGGGGGCATCAAAATTTAGCTCTTCTTAGGAGAATCAAAACCCCCATTCAGGGTTTCTATCCCATTCTTCTCTTCTAGATATTTCCATCCATGGTCTCCATTCTCTGAACCAAGCTTAGAGTTGGCATGTAGCCTCTCCCAAGTTCTTCGGGTTCTTCCATCCATCTATACTCGCATATGACCATGGGCTATGACCAAATGCCAAGACAACCACTGCGTGAATCCTCCGTAGTGGAAAATCTACAAAGTTCACAATCCTATGCCACATGTCCTCAGATATTTTGACGACCCTGATTGACTTTGGGACTTCGACATTCAAGAGTTTTGAATGCTCCAAAGAATTTTCTTCCTGAAGTACTCTGTACCCAGAGTTACAGATTGAGTGCCATGCATCCCTCGTGATCGACGATTATGATCTACTTCGGGACTTCAACGTTTGGGAGTTTTGAACACTCCAAACCCTTTTTCCTCTGAATTACTTCATAGCCAGAGTTACAGATCGAGCACCACATGTCCCTCATGATCGATGACTATGATCTATTTTTGGACTTCGACGTTTGGGAGTTTCGAACACTCCAAAGCCTTTTTCCTCCGAAGTACTTCGTACCCAGAGTTACAGATCAAATGCCACGTGTTTTCCCTAATAAATAGTCAATATCTGTCCTTTTACCCGCTTCGGGCAAATTGCAGCCAACGCTTCTCTCTTTCCTTCGAAGTGCTCAGTACCTGGAGTTACAGATCGGGCGCCATGCATTTTATTCCAATGGATGATTCAGATGAACTTCATCTCTACGGCCTTTGGGATTTCTTGTTCAACACACTCCCTTTTCTTTTGAAGTAACATTCCTCCAAAATGGTAGATCTTTTGCCACACACCCCTTCCAACAGACGACTGGGATGACTTTGAGACTCTGACCTTCAGAAATCCTCATGCCTTCACACTTCGATTCTCCCAGAGTGACTTCTCTCCAGAGTGCAGGATCTGATGACACATGTCCCTTTAGCTTGGACGGGTCAGATCTGCTTTGGCTCCCAGCTCTTCGAGATTTTTGCAATGCAAACTCCTCTTTTCTCTCGGAGTCGATCAATGTCGGGCTGACAACAACCTCAATATGACAGTGCAAGAGTATCTAGGTGACCCTAGAGATCTACAACTTGCAACTTCCGTTCAAGGGTCTCTTGGGTCCCAGTGTGTGCCACTTCGAGAGGGACACCTGGAAACACTGTAGCTCGACACATGGTCCCCCACATGAACTTGACGTAATACACACGTCCCCTCAATCGAACGGTCGTGAGGGATCCCGAAGGATCCTTAGATCCACAGTCCACATTAACTTCAGGACTTCGAGGGTTTTGGTGTCACCAAACCTCTGTCCTCCCGAAGTGGTCAACGTCGGGCTGACTATATTGTAAATCTGACGGTCGGGATAATCCCCGAGAATCCTCAAATATACGACCCATATTAACTTCAGGACTTTAGGGGTTTTAGCGTTACCAATCCTCGATCCTCCTGAAGTGGTCAATGCCGGGTTGCCTGTATCATAGATCCAACAGACGGGATAGTTCCCAGGCATCCTTAGATCTATGACCCAAATTAAATTCGGGACTTCGGGGGAATTCTCATCCCGTAGGGAGAATATGCTCGATTCACCAGATCCGCGAAGTTTGAAGATTCGACGATCGTGAAGAACTTCAGCTTCTCCTGAACTAATCTCATCCATTCATCTTCCAAACAAAATGATCTCTCCTTTCGGGACTTAAATCTCGCTATCCTACCTGAGCTTTGTCATCTCCTTAAGTACTTAGGTATTTTGTGCTAATTCTCCTAAACTTAACACTTAGAGAAATCCTTCGCACACCCCTTGCTCTCATTTATCAACTCTAGAATTAAAGGGGGTTCTCGATCTCTGAACGCCTCGCAAAGACTCTATACATACATGCACTACCTCTCATGAGGCTATGCCCCAAGGTCAACAAATTCACATTTCATTTATTTTAACTTGAGCCACCACGGGGCTCAGGCATTTACGTGTATAAGTCAGAGAATTCCTTATTTTCTTAAATATACAATTT
>ML809798.1:163240-202956 GCA_009831015.1 Picea engelmannii | reverse complement strand
AACTTGGCTTGTAGAATAGCATAATGTCTTTGAGCACTTGTCTGGGTAAAGGGGGTTTCATGCACATGTTTAAATAACTTGATGCTTAGACGTGATTGACATTGCTATGATCCTTGTGACTTATGAGCCCATGGAGGGAGTACCTATTGATGTTGCAGGGCCACACTTGATGGACATGTACACATGGGGAGATGATTAGTTCAGACCTCCATAGGGATAAAATCCCACCAGATGGATGCTGAGACCCCAGCCAGGGGAAAAGACAGATCAGGGGTTTGCACCAAAAAGAGAGGAGAATGTTCCACCAGGGACATCCTAGTAGGCCTGGACCCAGGGGGTATTTCCATTTTCACCATGATGTAGGCCTTGGAAGGCCCATGACGTCACCCAGGTCACCCATGACATCACTCGACGCTTTGGACACTTTGGAGGCAGTTGTGTGCCAAGTGGCATGTTGTTGGCAGCCAACTCACTTTTTCCTATCGTCTATAAGCTACCTAAACCTATGTTTTGCAAACATCAATTTTTTGTCGCTATTTCCAAAATTAACGTCATTTTCATTTCTTGCGACATTTACACACCTGGTTTTTTTTCACGACTGTAAGCGTGAAAAATGAACCTTTCGAAGTATCATTTCGATCATTATCTGAATTATGGATATTTATTTTGTCATTATGCTTATTGCACTTAGCTTTTATTGATCATTACACGACTGGCAATATCCTTTGATCGGTTCTCATACTTCGATTGATTATATAACTTGGTTGTATTGAGTTTGAAAGGCATTGAGTATTTGGATTTGTCATTGATTCTATGAAATCCATAAGGCTTTGATTAAACTTTTTATATACATGTGGTTTAATCCTTATGATAATCTTTTCATAAATTTGGCTAGTCGACTATATGAATTGCGTTTGGCACCATTGTTTAAACTTTTGATTATATACATTGGCGCATAATTGATTTTGGATTTTGTTTTGTATATCGAATGTTTGAACACCGTGGCATAACATTTGCGTGTATACACATTGGATTTCATTGATTGTACACACAACTTAATGGTTGAACTATGATCATGGAGTAAACAGCTATGAAACTTGGCGGTTGTACTTGGATAATCAATACTTTGCATGGCAGACTCCACCACCCTCGCATGCGCGCATTTATGCTTACCCCCTTTTGCTCGTTCGTTGCTGTTAGACCGAATAGCTCTCCTCCTGTGTGTGTTGGTGAATTCGAACCAAACTCTTACCATGCATTCGGCACCATCGCCCCAGTCGTGAGATTTGAACCCAATGGCAACCAGGCCCTGTTGATGTTTGACAATGCCCGCCAAGATTTGACAGACAGTGGATGTCTTACCTTCGTGAAACATTTTGAGGGTTTTAACCTGTGTGTAGCCCGACAGTTTGCTACAACCTTTGATGGTTGTTGAACCAAAGTAGGCGATGTACAGTTGGAGATTGATGAACAATTCATCAGCTTGGCTACAGGGTTATCTACTTCTGGACAATGGTGGTTTAAGAATTGCAAGGTCGAGGAGGTGCCGTGTACATTGTTGTTTCAATCGCACAAAATCACCTCCTGTGATAGAGGTATGCCCGTGACTATGCTTAAACAACGATGGCACGATTTGTTAATGATAATCAAGTAGTTTGTCACATGCGAAGGAAGATACGGGCTTGTATTCCTTTATCACCTGCGTCTATTGATGATTTTCATAGGTTATCCCCTAAACATGTCGTTCTATTTTCATCGGAGCTTGTATAAGATGTCTAAAAAGTTTAAGAGACTCAGGGCTAACAACAGTTTGTTTCATCATGGGCTTATCAAGCTCATTGTTGTTTATCATCTAAGTTTTCTTGGTGACAGTTGGAAGTCCTTCATCGCCCGTAATGGATTTGAGGACATCGATCCTGTACAGATTGATAAATCTGTGGTAGTTGAGACTAAAGCCGAGCCACCTCTACCCTTACACCTCCTTCTGCCTAAACCCTCGACCAACTCTCCTATCGACTTACCCGACACTGTGACGAAGAGTGTTGAGACTGTTAAGCCTGTGACAAAAAAGAACAAGGCAAACCTTGCTGCAAATGCCAAAGGGGAAAGGAATGCACGTTTGATTTCACAAATGGAAAGGAACAAGCCAAAACCCCCTGTTGAGCCAAATCCTATCATCTTGAGTGAGGACTCCGATTCAGAAGTTGAGTGTTTCTTGGCTAGCGAATATCCCTACTCGAAAGGTTTGTGTTCCGAACCCTCATATGATTTTGTATCAAACCTACCCCCTTTCCTAAAGGAAGACCCTAACTACACAGATGTTAAGTTGCCTTTTGAAACCCTTGTTCATTTTCCCAAGCCCTCGCCTGCTCTGTCTAAAGCTACACAGACACCGTGTGATCAGTGCAATTCATGGTTAGAGTAGTATTATGTTGATTTTCCTATACTTCATTCAAAGATTCAATCTTTGGAAGACCAGATTGTTGTGCTAACTAGACAAAAAGCCAAGCTTCAAGCAGTGGATAAAAAACAAAAGACAACCGGCTCCATCCTGTTTAAAAACGTGGAATTAGCCACGGCAGTTGTAAATTCCAAGTTGGCATAATTGAGCAGCCTCGTCGCTACACAGGTATGATTTCAATATTGTTTGGATCTGTGAATGATCGTGATTAATATAGTGATTGGATTTTTCTCTCGGATAACTCTTTTTATATTGTGAATTGACTGTATATTTTGCTTTGAGTAAATAGAATTTCGTTTTTCTGATCATTCCCAGTTTAGTTTCTCTTAGATTTTCATCGATTTGATTGATCTTAGTGTGGATTTGATTTGTTTGATTGAGTTAAAATGGATGCTTCACTGTCAATCGAATTTGTTTGTATCTATTCTAGACAAGAAATGTTTCTCGTACTCAATTTAGAATACAATCACATTTCGATTCGATTTCGTTATAATTCATACGCTATGATTGGCAATGATTTTGATAAGGTTAATTGTTACGGTTTGTTGTGCCATATGACCTTCAAAGCACATGAATACAATTCAGATCATTTCCAATGTGACTCTGTTTCTTCGGAAACATTACTTTTTATTAATCCTGTACAAACACGCCCAAATCATAGAATGGATTTGATTCACAACGATTATGCTAAACCTAGCCGGTTAATTCGCATTGATTGAAGTACGGTTAGCTCGATCATGTTATGATTTGGATTCGTATTGCAATGGATGCTCTGTTTGATTTTGATTTGTAGAACGATATTGGTTATATCCGGATTCATGATTTATTTCTATGTTAAACTCAGTTATGATTCGTTTGAAATTAATGATTTCGTTCAATACCAATCAACTTTATTTGCCCATTTTTGTAATAACCAATTATCACGTCTGTCGATTCTATTATTATTGTGATCAAAGTCAAATCGATCTGGTTATGATTTTATATGAGTTGATTCTCGCACCTGTTTCAATTAATCTACTCGTGGCGTGAACCGTTTGATGTCGTGACAACTATAATAATTTTAAAACGATTTTGTTTCGATCTGATCGTATCTCTTGTTATTGGAGAAACACAACGTTTGCCTGCGACTTGCTTGATTGCCTTACTTTCAAATTGGATATGAAACGATTTTCAAATTTTTTTTATTTTGATTCTGTCTACCTGATTTATGATAACAATCGAAACAGAGTATGCCTATATCTCTATTCGGTTATTGGATTTTGATTCTATTTGATTTCAAATGATATAACATTTTCAAATGAGATGATTCATTTTCAAATGATTGTTGGTTGTTAATTCAATTTGATTTTATTAAAAAGATTTGATTTAATTTCAATTCTGATCATGTATCTTATTTTAGACTAGCTATAGAATCAGATGATTCTGTAGCTAAGTCTGTAGAATTTAGTTTTAATCATTTTATTAATAAAAAAGTCTTCTAACTTTTTATTTTTGGTCCATTTCAGGTGAATTCGAAATTGCATTGGATTTGATGAGCAGTTAGAGGATATTTGAAATATTTTGGTTTCCTTTTAGTTTCCTAGTTTAGTTGATCTTGGGAATATCTTCCCAGATTATGTAAACAGTGTGATAATTGCCACAAGGAGGTTTTACCCTGTGGAAAGACTTATAAATACTTATTATTTTTGTAATAACATCATCCTCATTCGTGGGAGAACAAGGATATAGAATTTTAATACAGACTGAGACAGAATTTGATGTTCTGTTACATCTTTAGCTTTTCATAATATCAACATTTTGTTTCACGTTTATGTGTATCAATTTTCATTTGGTTAACGACTACTTTAGCTATCTTAGTCTTTTGCAAATGATATGATTTAATCAATATAATCCATATCTGATTTCTTTCAGTATTTAAAGACATAGCAATTACTTGATTCAGTTTGTGAAGCACAAATTTCTCTTCTTCATTAATTGGATTATTAAGTTGCATAACAGGTTTCCCTTATTGCAGAGATTTATAAATCATATAATTGTTATGATTTTTAATGTCTTGTTTGTCCTGTAAATAAACTCAAAGAGCATTGCATCTTATCATTTACGAGAAGCTTTTGGATTATCCAGTGCGAGTTTCCTTCCTCCGACCAGCTTCGAAGTCATCATACACAGGGAAAATTTGGAGCGTTTCCAGGTCAGTTTGTCATTTGTTTGTTTACTTAATTTTAGTTTAGATATAAGTTAAGTTAGATATATGTGTGTTTAGTATATTAGATTGTTTAATTTCAGTAAGTTTTATTTCTTATTTATAAAATCAAAAAATCGACAAAAACACATCTCGTTGTCTTAGGGCAGAATATAATGAGTTTTGCAGGTTTTAATTAAATCTGTAGATTGTTTATATTGTACATTTTGTGAATGAGTGATATTGCAGTTAGTAATTAGATAATTGATTAGAGTTAGTATAGTATTAATTAGTATATTGTATATAGAATAGTTAGAGTAGTTTAGTTTAGTTTTAGTTTAATTAGTTTATTAGTTATTTTTAGTTAGTTTTATTTAGTTTTAGTTAGTTTAATTTGTTTTAATTGTTTTAGTTAGATTAGTTAGTTTAGATTAGTTTTCTCTTTGGTTTTCTTAGGACCTTAGATCGTCCAACGGAGCCGCTAAACCCGTCAGGGTGGTTCATTCCAAATGGCTTGGGTTATTAGACAACCCCGTACCGGTTCCACTCTCTCAGTTTACGGACGGTCAATTTTGCCTGTCAACAAATGGCGCTAGAAGGAGGGCCTGAACTTAATTAATGGCATGAGGTGGTCGCAAGACTCCTCCACCCCCTAATCTCTCACCTATAGTGACTAGAAGTCGTTCACTTGATAATATTCCCCTTCAAACAACAACTACTTCAACCGACGATCCTCAGATCACAGTTGAGCCAACAACCCCTAATCCTACACGTGGTGACCTACAATAGATTGTACGCCAATATCTTATTAAAACACACAGTGCCTTAGCTCGTCTTAGGCAACCAAACCGTCCGTGGGGTCAACCTTTGGACTTCTCTGATATTAGAGAACAATTAGGTGACACAAACCTCACTGTGAATCCCACAGATCTAATCACAAATCCTATTGCAGGAGGATCTGGGATACCTCCTTCACCACCTCCCTCATCTCCTTCCTCTTCTGGAGGAGATTCTTCTGACAAAGGAAATTCACCTTCTCAGCCTTCCACACCCACTACCCCAATGGAAAATCAGAACAACCCTACTAGACCCTGGCTTGATCAGGATGTTGTAGTTGTACCTGGAGCCCAACACCCTTTACCTAAGCACCTAGAGAAATGGCTTCCCAAGTTTGATCCCGAATCAAAACAGATAGCTGAAGATCATATCAAAAAATTTATGTTAGCCATTAGACTCCGCAATGTTGAACATGAAGACGTTGTCTGTAGGTTGTTCCCTTACACTTTCGAGGGTAATGCATCCACATGGTACTTTTCCCAACAACCCCACACCATCATGTCTTGGGAAAAGTTTGAGTCATGCTTTTTGGAAAAATTTGGAGACGGTAAACCTCCGGAAGTCCTAGTCATGGATCTTTCTAGCTTAAGAATGAACCCAAAAGAAAAAGTTAAAGACTTTAATCAAAGATTCTTAACACTTACAAACCGAATCCCTATAGATTCTATGCCTACCGAGAGTCTTATAATAGCTTACTACACTAAATCTCTACATCAAAGTATAGCTATTTGGGTTAAACGATCTAAGAAAGCTACGTTGTTAGAAGCCTTCGAGGAGGCCAGCCAGATCGAAAAAGACATAATTAGCCTTAAGGACTTTTCCAACAATGAAACAGAGGCTATTTCTTCTCCCAAAAAGAAGATTGAAATTCTCTCTAGACCCACTCAAAGTAAAACACAACCTGAAAACTCTGATTTGGAAAATTTAACTAAAGTTGTTCAAAAACTATCAAATCAAGTTATAGACTTAAAAAGGTCAACTGAAGAAGCTTCCTCGAGTAAAGGACCCTACAAACCTCCTTTTCAGAAACCTTTTCCTACCAACCGACCTAGTCCAACCAACGAGGGCCTTAATCTAGAAAGTTTGCAATGTGCTCTTCAAACAATTATGGAAGCCCAAGATAACTTGATACCCCCTGATGTCCCTCAGGAAGTAGTCGAACAAGAAATGGTTCAAGAAGAAGAGTCTTCTCCAAACATCTTTGGACACTTCTCGGATAGCCTCTTTCAAGCTAACTTCGAGACTGTTCACCCTTATAACACTAGGAGTAAGACAACAAACAAGCCTTCTACCGAAAACACTACAACTTTGCCTCCAAAGCCTTCTAAATTAGCTGAGACTAAACAGAGTAATGTGAACCCCAACTTAGATTATGATGTTGTTGAATATCTTAAAAAGTTAAGGGCTAACATTTCTATTTATGAGTTGTTGAAGTTTCCATTTTTGTTACAAAATATGTTCCAAAATATTTCAGAGAATGGCAAGAATGGTAATTCAAGTGGTAACAAGGTTGTGCAAAGAAAAGTTCCTCAGAAGACTTCCATTAAAAATAATCCTGATCCTCAAGATAAAGGAAGCCTTCCTACAGTCCCTATAAATAATGTAAATAATGTAAATAATGCAGATAAAGTAGCATTAGAAACTGCGAGTAAGAAGCCACAAGTTATTACTCCTAGTACTCGCAAAAATGTACCTCCTTGTCTTTTAACTTTCGAGATTTTCAACATAAATGTGCATAATTGTATGGTAGGCTCAAGAGCGTCATCCAATGTGATGCCTTGGTCTATCTGCCAAAAGATTAATGCTGAAGTAGAACCATCTACTTTAAAAATCATACAACTTGATCGGACAAATGTTAAAGTTATAGGCAAACTAAAAAATGTATTGATTAGATTATCGTCTAACCCTAAGGTTCATCAAGTTATTGATATAATCATTGTGGATATTCCAGAAGTGTATGGTCTATTTTTGAGCAGGGACTGGTCAGAGCAGCTACATGGTTACTTCGCAACAGACTGGTCTCACTTATGGCTCCCAGAGAACGGTAAGCCTAACAAGATTAAAGTGAATCGTGAGCGCTACCTTAAGTTCACGGTCACAGATTTGAACGATCCTAATGAACCATATACCCCTTCTTTTGATTCACCCGAAGTCCAAGGGATGGACACCTTCTTCGGAAATTTCATGGCTGAGGCTTCACCTATCATCAATCCAGAACAACAATCCGAGATCATAGCATATGTGCAACCAACAGCTTCTATGCAACAGTCCCATGAGCCTGATGGAAATCAAATTTGGTCTCTATATTTTGATGGTTCTAAGTCTAAAGAAGGAGCTGGTGCAGGTTGCATCATTATCGATCCGGCAGGTAACAAGACATTAATGGCTTGTAGACTAGAATTTGAATGTACTAACAATACTGCAGAATATGAGGCTTTGCTGCAAGGTCTCAGAAAAGCTCTGGACATGAACATTCAAAATCTGGTTGTATTTGGTGACTCTAAAAGAGTGGTTAGACAGGTAAGAGATTCTATCCACTGTCTTTCCCCGCATCTCAAAAGCTACCAGTTTGAGGTATGGAGTTTGATGAATACATTTTCTGCATTCAATATAAATTCCATTCCTAGATTAAATAATGCTGAAGCAGATCTATTAGCTAATGTATCTTCTAAACTTCTTCCTGCAGAAGGCTTGTCCCTAAACGCATTCTCCATGGAGCTATTGTTTCAACCATCTGTTCCTGACAATATCACAAACTAGAGAGTATTTGACGATGATCAACAAATCATTAACTTTCTGCACATGGAAGAAACCTTTCAAGGCGCGGTGATAGATGAACGCACGTACGATGACAATTTGCACGACTTTACGGTAATACCTGATCCAAAATATCCTGAAGCACTATCGGATATGGTAAACTCGATACCCAAATCCATAGTTAGATTAGAGAAGTTTTATGATTTTGAAGATAAATTTAAAAAGACGGTCAATTGTAAAACTAATAGTTCCTCGTTGTCTTATGAAAAAGTGAACTTAGGGACTGATGAAAAACCTCAATGCATTAATCTAGGATTGGGATGTTCTTGACAAGAAAAAGTTGCATTCATTAAATTATTCAAATAATTTAAAGATGTCTTCGCATGGACATATGAAAATCTTAAAACTTTCGATCCTAATATCATACAACATGTCATCTCGATGAAGCCCCAAACCTTACCCTTCCAAAAGAAATTGAGGAAAATGAATCCTAAACTTGAACCGACCGTTCAAAAATAATTGAATAAACTCCTAAGTGATAAAATATTTTTTCCTATTAGGCACACTCAATGGGTGTCCAACCTTGTCCCAGTGTGGAAGAAAAACGGGGAAATCCGACTTTGTGTCGATTTTCGAAACCTCAATAGAGCGTCTGATAAAGACAACTATCCTGTCCCACCCATGGAACAGATCCTTCAACATGTATCTGGTTCCAAGAGGCTATCCTTATTGGATGGTTACTCTGGATACAACCAAGTCCTGATGTCTCCACCATACCAGCTAAAAACTACCTTCCGAACCCTGTGGGGGACTTATGCTTATCGCAAAATTCCCTTTGGATTGATTAATGCCGGTGCCACTTTTTAGAGAGAAATGGACATTGCTTTCTGAGGCTTAATCAATCAGTCCGTTGTAGTTTACTTAGATGATGTGACTGTATTTTCAAAAAACAAAAACGATCATCTAACTCACTTACGAGTTGTCCTGCTGTGATGTCATAAATACGACATCTCCTTGAACCCCAGGAAGTCCATCTTTGCAGTAGAACAGGGTAAACTCCTAGGATTCATTGTGTCTAGTGATGGGATGATTATTGAACCCGAAAGGACTCAAGTCATTGCTAAACTTCCCCCTCCTACATCCACAAAATCCATGCAGTCTTTCTTAGGCCAAATTAACTTCGTGAGAAGATTTGTCCCTAGCTTCTACGAAATGGTTAGACCCTTACAGAACCTGATTAAGAAAGACACCCAATATCACTGGGGACCCCCAGAAAACCAAGCTTTCAATGCAATAAAGAAGTCCATAATAGACACTCCGTCTCTCATGAGCCCTGACTTCTCTCATGATTTTACACTCTATACTTTTTCCTCTGATCGTTCCTATGCCGCCGTCCGAACTCAGAAGAATGCCGATAACAACGAAGTACCCATCGCCTTTATGAGTTATTCTTTCAAAGGTGCCGAACTTAACTATCCAGTGGTTGATTGGCAAGCCTACAATGTTTTCAAAGAAGTAAATCATTTCCGGTCCTATCTTTTGAAGTCAAGGACGAAAGTCGTTGTCCCCTACCTTGTCATGAGGAACTTGTTAGTGTAGAAGGAGTTAGGAGAGAAGAGAGCCAACTGGTTCACCTCCTTGCAGGAGTATGACCTAGAAATCACCCTAGCTCAGATTGTGAGAGGCCAAGGGTTGTGTAAGTTGGTTGTTGATTCAGAAATAGGACAACCAGAAGACAGTGATACTTCAAACCCAGGACAAAGCGATCAAAGTTTAATCTGTTGTGTACAAAACCTTGTTAGTCCTTGGTACGACGATATAAGATTTTTCCTTGAACATGGATCAGACCCCCATCACCTTGACCCCACTAAAAGAAGAGCGTTGAGACTTAATTCTGCCTCCTTTCATCTGGTTAACGGTATCCTGTTTCGTCAGAGTTTTGACGACATACTGATGCATTGTCTTGAAAAAGACGGAGCAGAAAAAGTCTTGCTTGAGTTGCATGCAGGAGAAGCTGGTGGCCACTTCGGTGGTGACACCATTGCTCATAAGGTTCTGAGAGCCGGTTATTACTAGCCCATGCTTTTTAGAGACGCCCATGCCTTTTGTCGTAAATGTATCATCTGTCAGAAATCATCAGGGCGATTGCAAAAACCAGCCTTTCCCTTGCAACCCGTTTCGGTAGATTCTCCTTTCCAGCAATGGGGCCTTGATATCATAGGTCCAGCTAACCCTCCATCCTCACAACAACACAAGTATATTGTGACAGCCACAGATTATTTTACTCGATGGTCTGAAGCTGCTGCGCTAAGAACTGTCAACACCAGTCAGGTAATTGCCTTTCTAAATTCGAATATCATCACTCGTTTCGGTATCCCTGATTGTCTGGTCTTTGATAACGCTTCATACTTTTATTCTCTTGAGATGACCGAGTTCACTTTGGAAAAATGAATTAAGTTGAAGTATTCTGCTAGTTACTACCCCCAGGGAAACGGATTAGCCGAATCAACAAACAAGAATTTAATCAAAATAATCAAGAGAACTGTGTCTGAAAATCGCAAGAATTGGCACAATGCATTGCTGAATGAACTATGGGCCGATAGGGTAACACCCAAAGCCGCTATAGGTAACTCCCCCTTTTTTCTTGTTTATGGCAGAGAAGCAATTCTGCCACCCCACATTCTTCTTCCTTCACTTCAGTTGTCACAAAAAGTCCAAGAAGAAGGTTGTCCCCCTTTAGAGAACCAAATTAACACTTTGATGAAGCTAGAAGAGGTAAGAGCCCAAGCTAAGCGTAAGTTAGATCAACATCAACAATTGGTTAAAATCTGGTTCGATTCTAATTCTACTTCTGATAGGAATTTTGAAGTAGGTGATCTCGTCTTGAAGTGGGACAAACTGCATGAGGGAAAGGGAGAGCACACTAAATTCCAAAACTTATGGCTTGGACCATTTTTAATTGCTGAAAAGTTGGGTCCTAGTTCTTTTCGATTGCAGAATCTTGAAGGGCAGCTTGACTCCTACCCGGTGAATGGCCAAGCCCTGAAAAGATACTTTGCGTGATAACTACCCTTGTATATTATGTAAATATTTCATTTTTTGTTTGCATCTTCGTTTTCTTTCCGTTTTTTTATTTTGATTTGAATTTATCAGTTTTTGTGTTTTTTGAAAAATACACATACCTGTACACTGAGCTATTCAGACAAAGATGATAAGAGATTTTCTTCGCCTAAATAACTTCTAAAAAATTTGTACAAACATCAATGATAGATTGCTGAAATGGATAATCTGTGTTGGAAAATTTTGTTGTTTGAAAGAAGTTTACTGATTTCAATCTCTGAGCAAAGTTTGTCATGATCATCTATTATCTTTTTACGCTGTCCCTTTTCTGTAAAGGAATGACTCAAAAGATGTCTCCCTGTCATAGGAAGTTTTTTTTATAAATAAAACATCTCTGGAGCTAAATAAAGGACAGTGCTAAAAAAAAATTATGATGAGGTCTGAAAAAATATGTTAAAATATCCAGATTTTCAGCGTCACCCCGCTCAACTATATACCTATGAGAAACAAAATAAAAGATGAATAAGAGTTGTGGGAAGTGTTTGTAAACCCTCCGGGATACTGAACAGGTCTGCTGGCAGCGGGTAAATGCAAGCATGGTGCTAAGACAACTTCGTCGGGGTACTGAACAGGCCCGCTGGCAACGAAGCAATGTCGGGTATACGAAAATTTGTAAAAAAGAAAGAAACCTATTTAAAGTCCTTTATTCTGATCCAAAACTTCTTGACAGGATACGAATGTTAGAGTGGGTTAAATGGAAACCCTGTCGAGGCTATGGACGCCTGCTGGTAGTAGTGTCCATGCCAACAGTAATGGAGATTTTATCTTTAATATCGTGACTTGTTGATCTTAAGATTGTTATTGATTTTCATCTTTTAAAACACTGTTGGAAAAGATGGTTGATGATGATGTTTGTACGATTTTCTGGTTGCTATTTTTGAGTTGAAATTATCTTTGTTGTCTTAATCTGAATTGGTACCTTTTGCAGAGATAACTGCTTCTACCAGTGTGTCGCCATTGTTGGCAACCAACTCACTTTTTCCTATCGTCTATAAGCTGCCTACACCTATGTTTTTCAAACATCAATTTTTTGTCGCAATTTCCAAAATTAACGTCATTTTCATTTCTTGCGACATTTACACACCTGTTTTTTTTTCACGACTGTAAGCGTGAAAAATGAACCTTTCGAAGTCGCATTTTGATCATTATCTGAATTATGGATATTTCTTTTGTCATTATGCTTATTGCGCTTACCTTTTATTGATCATTACACGACTGGCAATATCCTTTGATCGGTTCTCATACTTCGATTGATTATATAACTTGGTTGTATTGAGTTTGAAAGGCATTGAGTATTTGGATTTGTCATTGATTCTATGAAATCCATAAGGCTTTGATTAAACTTTTTATATACATGTGGTTTAATCCTTATGATAACCTTTTCATAAATTTGGCTAGTCGACTATATGAATTGCGTTTGGCACCATTGTTTAAACTTTTGATTATATACATTGGTGCATAATTGATTTTGGATTTTATTTTGTATATCAAATGTTTGAACACCGTGGCATAACATTTGCGTGTATACACATTGGATTTCATTGATTGTACACATGACTTAATGGTTGAACTATGATCATGGAGTAAACAACTATGAAACTTGGCGGTTGTACTTGGATAATCAATACTTTGCATGGCAGACTCCACCACCCTCGCATGCGTGCATTTATGCTTACCCCCTTTTGCTCGTTCATTGTTGTTAGACCGAATAGATATTCTCTGTGTGTGTTGGTGAATTCGAACCAAACCCTTACCATGCATTCGGCACCATGGCCCCAGTCTTGAGAGTTGAACCCAATGGAAACTAGGCCCTGCTGATGTTTGATAATGCCCGCCAAGATTTGGTAGACAGTGGATGGCTTACCTTCATGAAACGTTTTGAGGGTTTTAACCTGTGTGTAGCCCGACAGTTTGCTACAACCTTCGATGGTTGTCGAGAAAAAGTAGGCGATGTACAGTTGGATATTGATGAATAGTTCATTAGCTCGGCTATGGGGTTATCTACTTATGGACAACGGTGGTTTAAGAATTGCAAGGTCGAGGAGGTGCCGTGGACATTGTTGTTTCAATCGCGCAAAATCACCTCCTGTGATAGAGGTATGCCCGTGACTATGCTTAAAAACCGATGGCACGATTTGTTAATGATAATCAAGCAGTTTGTCACCTGCAAAGGTAGATACGAGCTTGTATTCCTTTATCACCTGCGTCTATTGATGATTTTCATAGGTTATCCCCTAAACATGTCGTTCTATTTTCATCGGAGCTTGTATAAGATGTATAAAAAGTTTAAGAGACACAGGGCTGACAACAGTCTGTTTCATCATGGGCTTATCAAGCTCATTGTTGTTTATCATCTAAGTTTTCTTGGTGACAGTTGGAAGTCCTTCATCGCCCGTAATGGCTTTGAGGACATCGATCCTGTACAGATTGATAAATATGTGGTAGTTGAGACTAAAGTCGAGCCACCTCTACCCTTACACATCCTTCTGCCTAAACCCTCGGCCAACTCTCCTATCGACTTACCCGACACTGTGACGAAGAGTGTTGAGACTGTTAAGCCTGTGACAAAAAAGCACAAGGCAAACCTTGCTGCAAACACCAAAGGGAAAAGGAATGCATGTTTGATTTCACGAATGGCAAGGAACAAGCCAAAACCCCCTGTTGAGCCAAATCCTATCGTCTTGAGTGAGGAATTTGATTCGGAAGTTGAGCATTTCTTGGCTAGCGAATATCCCTACTCGAAAGGTTTGTGTGTCGAACCCTCATATGATTTTGTATCAAACCTACCCCCTTGCCTAAAGGACGACCCTAACTACCCAGGCATTAAGTTTCCTTGTGAAACCCTCGTTCATTTTCCCAAGCCCTCGCCTGCTCTATCTAAACCTACACAGACACCCTGTGATCAGTGCAATTCATGGTTAGAGCGGTATTATGTTGATTTTCCTATACTTTAGTCAAAGATTCAATCTTTGGAAGACCAGATTGCCATGCTAACTAGACAAAAAGCCAAGCTTCAAGCAGTGGATTAAAAAACAAAAGACAACCGGCTCCATCCTGTTTAAAAATGTGGAATCAGCCACGGCGGTTGTAAATTCCAAGTTGGCATAATTGAGCAGCCTCATCGCTACACAGGTATGATTTCAATATCGTTTGGCTCTGTGAATGATCGTGATTAATATAGTGATTGGATTTTTCTCTCGGATAGCTCTGTTTATATTGTGAATTGACTGTATATTTTTCTTTGAGTAAATAGAATTTCATTTTTCTGATCATTCCCAGTTTAGTTTCTCTTAGATTTTCATCGATTTGATTGATCTTAGTGTGGATTTGATTTGTTTGATTGAGTTAAAATGGATGCTTCGCTGTCAATTGAATTTGTTTGTATCTATTGTAGACAAGAAATTTTTCTCGTACTCAATTTAGAATACAATCACATTTCGATTCGATTTCTTTATAATTCATACGCTATGATTGACAACAATTTTGATAAGGTTAATTGTTACGGTTTGTTGTGCCATATGACCTTCAAAGCACAGGAATACAATTCAGATCGTTTCCAATGTGACTCTGTTTCTTCGGAAACATTACTTTTTATTAAGCCTGTACAAACACGCCCAAATCATAGAATGGATTTGATTCATAACGATTATGCTAAACCTAGCCGGTTAATTCACATTGATTGAAGTACTGTTAGCTCGATCATGTTATGAGTTGGATTCGTATTGCAATGGATGCTCTGTTTGATTTTGATTTGTAGAACGAGATTGGTAATATCCGGATTCACGATTTATTTCTATGTTAAACTCAATCATGATTCGTTTGAAATTAATGATTTCGTTCAATACCAATCAACTTTATTTGCCAATTTTTGTAATAACCAATTATCACGTTTGTCGATTCTATTATGATTGTGATCAAAGTCAAATCGATCTGGTTACAATTTTATATGAGTTGATTCTCGCACCTATTTTAATTAATCTACTCGTGGCGTGAACCGTTTGATGTCATGACAACTATAATAATTTTAAAACGATTTTGTTTCGATCTAATTGTATCTCTTGTTATTGGAGAAACACAACGTTTGCCTGCGACTTGCTTGATTGCATTACTTTCAAATTGGATATGAAACGATTTTCAAAACTGTTTGATTTTGATTCCGTCTACCCGATTTATGATAACAATCGAAACAGAGTATGCCTATATCTCTATTCGGTTATTGGATTTTGATACTATTTGATTTCAAATGATATAACATTTTCAAATGAGATGATTCGTTTTCAAATGATCGTTGGTTGTTAATTCAATTTGATTTTATTAAAAAGATTTGATTTAATTTCAATTCCGATCCTGTATCTTATTTTAGACTAGCTACAGAATCAGATGATTTTGTAGCTAAGTCTGTAGAATTTAGTTTTAATCATTTTATTAATAAAAAATTCTTCTAACTTGTTATTTTTGGTCCATTTCAGGTGAATTCGAAATTGCATTGGATTTGATGAGCAGTTAGAGGATATTTGAAATATTTTGGTTTCCTTTTAGTTTCCTAGTTTAGTTGATCTTGGGAATATCTTCCCAAATTATGTAAACAGTGTGATAACTGCCACAGGGAGATTTTACCCTGTGGAAAGACTTATAAATACTTATTATTTTTGTAATAACATCATCCTCATTCATGGGAGAACAAGGATATGGAATTTTAATACAGTCTGAGACATAATTTGATGTTCTGTTACAGCTTTAGCTTTTCATAATATCAATATTTTGTTTCACGTTTATGTGTATCAATTTGCATTTGGTTAGCGACTACTTTAGCTATCTTAGTCTTTTGCAAATGACATGATTTAATCAATATAATCCATATCTGATTTCTTTCAGTATTTAAAGACATAGCAATTACTTGATTCAGTTTGTGAAGCACAAATTTCTCTTCTTCATTAATTGGATTATTAAGTATAAGTTTTTGCATAACAGGTTTCCCTTATTGCAGAGATTTATAAATCATATAATTGTTATGATTTTTAATGTCTTTTTTTTCCTGTAATTAAACTCAAAGAGCATTGCAGCTTATCGTTTATGAGAAGCTTTTGGATTATCCAGTGCGATTTTCCTTCCCCCGACCAGCTTCGAAGTCATCATACACAGGGCAAATTTGGAGCGTTTCCAGGTCAGTTTGTCATTTGTTTGTTTACTTAAGTTTAGTTTAGATATAAGTTAAGTTAGATATATGTGTGTTTAGCATATTAGATTGTTTAATTTCAGTAAGTTTTATTTCTTATTTATAAAATCAAAAAATCGACAAAAACACATCTCGCTGTCTTAGGGCAGAATATAATGAGTTTTGCAGGTTTTAATTAAATCTGTAGATTGTTTATATTGTACATTTTGTGAATGAGTGATATTGCAGTTAGTAATTAGATAATTGATTAGAGTTAGTATAGTATTAATTAGTAGATTGTATATAGAATAGTTAGAGTAGTTTAGTTTAGTTTTAGTTTAATTAGTTTATTAGTTAGTTTTAGTTAGTTTAATTTGTTTTAATTGTTTTAGTTAGATTAGTTAGTTTAGATTAGTTTTCTCTTTGGTTTTCTTAGGACCTTAGATCGGCCAACGGAGCCGCTAAACCCGTCAGGGTGGTTCATTCCAAACGGCTTGGGTTATTAGACAACCCCGGACCGGTTCCACTCTCTCATTTGACAGACGATCAATTTCGCTCGTCAACACACGTGTGGCACGATCCCGAGGCCCAAGGAGGCCTAACATTTTTCTCTAGGAGGCCAACGTTTCCCTAAGAAGGCCTAAAGTCACCCTAAAGGGGAATGATGCCATCTTTAAAGCTTGGTTTAGGGTTTTATTATGACATTTAATGTAAAAACTGGATATTATGTGTAATTGGCCATGTTGGCCTTTTTGACCTAATTCTGGTCATTGATATTGTATAAATAAGGGTCTTAACCCTTGTATTATTCATCATCTTTCACTCACACTTGTGAGGTATGAAATTTTTTCCCTATCTAGGGTTACTTGGGTGGAATTTTAGGCACACTTGTTGAGGAAGGCTAAATTTTGGAGTATTTTTGCAAGTTTCTTGGTGGAAGTGTTCAACTAGGGTTTTGCTTGACGATTCTTGATGTATGTAAGTGAAATTTCTGAAATTATTCTTAATTGAATGGTTATAGTCTTGTTTATATTGAATTTACATTAAGATTATGAAATTCCTTGTTTAAAACCCTAGGAACCCCAGCACATGTTATTGTCCTAACTTTAAGAGCTTCTACCTACTAGATTTTTCCAAAAAGTTGATTTCCTTGAAGCTATTGTTAAGGGCCTTGCCATTGCAACACCCCGAAAATCATTGCTTCATCTTATCTATTTTTTGCTTCATCATTGAGTTAAAGAGGGAGGGAAATCTACTAAGGCCCAGGGTTACCTACACCTTAGTAGCTAGTTTCCCCTAGGGTTTGATAGTTGGAGCCTTGGGTTACCAACACTCCAACTATTAATCTCTCTTGTCTTTGACTCTCCTACTATCATAATTTTCCTTCAACATTTGCTGCCATATCATTGACTCCATTTTCCCTAAAAACACTAGTCTAAGACTTCTTATTGAGCGATTGATAAAAACAACCATTAAAACCTATACTCTAAGCTTTTCACTAACTACTTCTAACACTAGAATATCCTAACCTACTAACATTATTGCTTCTATTACTAAAGTAAGATATAACCATACATTTCAGCATTAAAAGCTTCTAAAATCAATTGAAAAGGTTGATTAATGCATTGCCTTGTTTGCTTCAAATAAATGCTAGTATTATGATGTTAATGGTTGATTATTCTTAGTCATTTTGAAGCTCTTTTAAGGAACTTATGGTGAAGTATTGCCTCATAAATATTGTTGTTATAATTTTCTATTTACTTCATCATTATCAACCAATTGATTTATTTGAGAAAGTCTATGGTTTCATGAAGTGCTAACCAAAAATTTGTGCCTGTAATATATATAGTTTCTTGTTGCTTTGTTCCGAGTAGGGACACCTTGATATATTATCATTTAATTGGTTATAAAATCGGGACTTTCTAATCAGTGGTGACTTGTGAGAGGGGATATTTTATTAGCCATTTTGACCTTGCCTACTCAAACCCCTATTAATGATAAAAATCACAATGAGGAATCTCGCCCACAAAGTTTTGCTAAATCCTATTATTTAAACTATGCCAATGGTATATAATACTAGTAGGTGGGACCCCCTTGTAGACTAGAGTCTCAGAGATAGTCATATCACACATTTTATGTTGTTATTTCGATGTTTATTTCAAGGTCTTAGATGTTGATGATTCAGTCTTGGTTTCATTTTTGACATGATGACAGGTGGATAATGCATTTATGATATGTTCTGTTATTCAAAGCTTTAATTTCATGTTAGAATTGGCATATATATATATATATATATATATATATATATATATATATATTGCAGTTATTATAATCGATCAGGTCACCATGATTTGTTGCCTAACTACACCTGCACAAGACATATGTTAGTAACAACATCAAACAAAATAAATGGAAAGAGACTTATAAAAAAAAATCCAAAAGAAGGGGCACATACTATACTATGTTAGAAGTCGTGCAAATTAAATGGAACATGTTAGTGTTCATGCTAACTAGAAATGGTTAGTAGCTATGTGAATTATATTTGGGTTATATAGGGCGCATTTGATATATGGTATGGTATGGTTTTTGGCAATGGTTAATACGTATTTTGGGTGGCACATTTGGCAAGAAATATGTCGCAAGTTTCAATGGTTGGAATTAATGGCATGGCTAATGGTATTGGTGATCGCTCACTGTCATGTACTTTGAAATTGAATGTGGAGGAAGATGGAAGCGACGTGCAGTAAATGCACATCACTCCATACTTCTCCCATCAGGTCATCACCCTAGCATGGTTATTGTTTCATTTGGTTTTGTTGGTGGTTAAGCTCCGAGATTCAAGCCTGGAAGGAACTGCTCGACCAACTCGCCCTTCTTAAAGCTATTGGTCATAGGTATGGTTCTTTTTGCCCATCCATGAATTTCACTCTGTGTATGAAAGGAATGATTGATCAATAATGTGTTGGTTTGTGTTTTCTTGAGATTGAAAACTATGTAAACGTGTGGGTCTTCTCTCTGCAATGTGACTGTGTGGTTATTCATTTTGCAAATGAAAGAATTGGTTGGTTGAAGTTATGCATTCGTTGGTTGTTCTGTGTGGTGAAAACCATGATGGTTCTCTATTTTTTGAAGTAGTTATGGGTATTTTGTTGGAGGGTTTCGCTCTGTTTAGCCTTGTTGGCCGCTTCCTCGCAGTTATGGTAACCATGTCCAGTTGTATATGAGTTGCTATGGGGTTGTTGTATATGTTTTAGAACTACATTTTGGTCACTGTGTATTTTCTAGAGCCATGGTCGTGGGTTATCCACTTGGTCATAGGCTTATTTTGTGGTATTTTCATCAACGTACCTCAAAAGTTGGTTACAGGATGGCCATTATGCCAAGAGGTATGCTTTATGGTTGTTGGTGATACCTCAGGTCTGCATTCCCACTAGCATTGTTATAAATTTGGTTAGGCTCTTGAGAAATGCGTGAGGGTTATGCGTCTGTGTGTTCTTGGTAATTGTTACTGTCCAATGGGAAATTGTTGCTCCTCTACATCATTGCCTACCCTACTCGGTGTTGAACTGTTACACTCTTACACAAACCGAGAGTTATAAAAAAACCTTGTGGTTCCACCGTGCTTGTTTCAAAGGATCTCTCCCTATTGTTGATAGGTTCAACCTCCAGTTTCTCTATTCTTTCACGACCAAGTGAAATCTTGATTACTTCTTGTGTTCATTGCTGCAGAGCCCGATTTTGATAACCTCAACTGTTCACAATCTTGTCAGGTATTTTGTTGACTGTCATAGATTGGTTGAGTGGTTATGAAAGTTTCTTTGAGTATTATATCGTATATCTTTGATTGAGTTGTTGGAAATTTGTAATTGGGGATGAGAATTGGTATACAGTCAAGGGGATGCCTCCTTTTGTTATGACAGTTGCGTTGAGAAACTAGCTCGTTTTTTTTTATTAAATTGGTAATGTACAGTCAAAGGGTTTCCTCTTTTCATTATGCATTGGATTGTTGTGTTCCTACAACTTGGTGTCAATTGTGAATTGGTGATTGTTGTGTGTTTCACTAGTATCGATCGGGATCATGGCAATTTCTGGAAATTGATGACTATGATTTCATTATTTACTGTGTATGGATTATGGAGGTATCGTGCATGTTTGATTTAAATTGCACCACCAGTGATGAAACTTGGGTTTTGTATTATGGTTTCATTGTAATTTTTTATTGGTTGATATAATGAAAAGGCATGAAATCAGGGAAGTTTTTAAAAGTCTGTTCAATTCGGGAAAAAATACCTGTGTATATGTTTACTTGGGAAATTGCAAATTATGAACAGTGGTTGATATTTTATAGTAATATATGATGGATAGTGATAGAGCAATGTGACAGTGTATTCCTTTTGATTTTGTTTAAATGAAAAGGAAAGAAATGAAAGAAAACCAACTATTCTCTTGGCAGGATTGTTGAAAGGCATAATGATTCTGAGTATGATTATAGACTATGTTAATTGAGAATTTTGAAATAATTGGATATGGGATAGTGAAGAGTATTGACACACAGTAAATTGATAATTGGTATTGGTATCCTTGTATTGAATGCATAGTGTTTTTATGGATCACTTAATTGGTTTTATGAACAATATTCGTTCTTGTCCCTACCATTCTTTCAATTTTCGCACATTACAAGTCCCCTCTCCTTCCCATATTTACTATCCACTCCCTATTCTTAAAATTTAATTATAGTTAAGATAAATTATGTATTATGACAGTTAAATGATCACACAGGGATGAATTACAATGATATATTCTTTTGATTTACGATACAGTTGATTGTTTGATGATTTGTTGAGAAATAATCATGATCTATTCCCCCTCATTTTAACACTTTTCGCTCAATACAATACCTCACATATCCCATAACCCTTATTCACCCCTTTCTCATTGAAAATTATTAAATGATTTGTATGGATTGGATTGCATGAGTCTGACGTGTTGTTGAGCCAAACTTTGTTTCATATTTAAAAGAGATGTCATGTATGCTTGTTGAAGAAACTATTTCCTAATCGATAATGCATACGTGAATGATATTTTTCAACAGAGGTAGCCATGGCCGGGGTAACAGAGGAAGAGGAAATTGGAACAGGGTCCCTAGAAGGCCAAGGTTCTCTATACATTTTGATGTAGACACACAAGAGTTGGGCTAGCTATTTCAAGTTGGATTTTTTAATTGGGTTGGGCAAGGAGTGGTCCAACCTAGGCCAGAAAGGCCTCCCTTCCAAGCCCCACATGTCCTTGGTATCCCAATGCCTCCTCATGTCTCACTACAACCTGAAGTCCCTGAAAATGACAGATGGAAAGAGATTTTCCACCCGACAGTCTCCCAACATCATGGCTGGCCTAACTCATCTCTACCTGCTCCTCCACCTGTTAATCAAATTGTCCAAGCTGCCCTTGTACACTCACCAGTAAAATATTCCCATGTAAGAAAAAGTTTAAAAACCGAGGCCCACCATGCCCCTGACAAAGGAAAAACTATTGCTCCCCCCTCCTCACCCTCAAATGACTTTGCCAAATCCATGTCCTCCCGCATCCATTTGAGAGATTATTTCTCTCATGTGATCAGTGGGATTAGGCCTAAAGGCTCCACATAGCCTTAGGAAAATTCATAGAGATCAAAAGGAGACAACAACAAGAAGGGAACGATTTCCTCCTAGAGTGGAAAATATGGTTTTTAAGTATTTTTATTTATTCATTGTTGAGAACAATTGACTTCTCAAATTTGGACAACACACTATTTTTGGGATATATGAGTAATATAATTTTTGGATATGATTTCAATTATCATTTATATAAATTTTCAAATTATGAGAAGTGATAATGGGAGGCACAAGGAGTGTTGGCATAGGGGTAGACCCATGGTTCAATGCTTCAACAAAACACCAACAAAACCCTAACTACCAGCCCTTTCGGCAACACCTGCGAAGCATATGCAGTCTCACCCAAGGTAGAGGCAGGGGGGGTTGTAGTACTCAAGTGTATACAACCTAGCTGGGACACAGATCTGCAATCACAATACTTAACAAATCACTTAGCACTTAACATTCATTAGTCTTTTAACCCTTATTCACATCGCAGGTTAAACCCTAATTACAAAACAACACAGTATTACTCAATATCTAAGAATATCTAATCATTAGAACATAACATCAGAGTAGATATAAAATTCATTCATACATAAAGCACTTAAACATCAATGGATTAAGAAATTAAATACATAAACAACATAAAAAACAAATCACAAAGCACATCGACATGGAATATACGTGGTTGACCCTAGTGTGGGGCTACATCCACCAACTCTTCTTTTTGTTTATTAGTCTCCTTCAATCTTCTTACATGCATAGAGACACAAAGCCAAATCCGCATAGGACAGGAGATATGCATGAACCTTGCCAGATCCTACTTCCCCGACTTAGGTCCAAGCATAGAGCCTTTCACAGTCTGTGCACAAAACATTTTCACTTAGCTCTGCAAGCCTTAACACATCTTCTTGCATATAGCTAACCAAAACTAGAATCGCACAGATCGAACTACTATTACATTGCCTGGATTAATTATTTATACATTAAAAAGGGGGCCTAAACATGGGTAAGAACCATGGGACAACATCCCATACCCATTAAATAAACCCTAAAACCCAAAAAGCCCGCAAAAAGGGCGAGATCCCACAATATCCACTTCGCCTGGGTGCTCCTTCTTCGACCAACCTATTGAAGTCCCAAAAATGGTCAAACACGACTAACATTTCTACAAAAATTGGTCAAGGGCCAATAGGCCCCAAACACTCACCTGTGAATTGTCCTGAGTCACTCTGATCTGGGGAAACTCTACTTCGAAGGCCTCGAGTTTATCTCGAGCTGCCTCAACTTGCTGCTTCTCCAGAGCCTCCTGCTTGACAAACTCTTGAATGACTTGCTCTGTGACAAGACCTTCCAAGCATTGTTCCACTATTGCGAACACCTGTTCCAACTATAATCCTTGTCCCTCGATCTCTTCAAAGAGGGTGCAAGCTTCATCCTGCACTGAATGGAGTCATTGTGTCACCTCCATCACTCTACTCTATATGGAAGTGACATGTTGTTGAACTGTGATCTGCTCCTATGATCTCTTCATATTTTCAATGGTCGTAAGTTGCTTCAGCTGCGCTTTCACTCTCGATGCCCGCTACTTCACCTCCTGGAGTTGTGCCTCCAATATCCTCAACTTCGGGTCTTCTACAAGGCACTCATATATCTGTGCACTTCGGTTACTTAATTTCTTTCATTCTGAGGCCAATGCCTTGATTATTTTGACTACGCTCCTGGTAGTTTCATCCCTTTGATCTTGCACTTCTTGCAGAGTGCTCGACACTACTTGCAATTCTAACTCAGCTACTCTTTCTTGAAGCTGTTGAATGGCTTCAGCGAGCTTCCCCACTTGTCTTTCAACTATCTCTTCTTCCATATGAGGTAGGACCGACATACAGAGAAGTGCTCTAGTTACTGCTTCCTTGACCGCAGTCTGCTCCGCGAGTAGCTTGTATTTTTCTCTCTGGATCTGCTCTCTTTCCTCTTCAAACTTCGTTCGTAGGTCATTTTTCGCTTGCTTCACAATCCGAAGTTGCTCTAGGGTTTCCTCATTTTCTTTCTTCAAGGCCTCTGTGGCTTTCTCTTTTTATTCCTGTACTTGATGAAGGTGAGCTTCTGTCGCATCTGTTATTCTGCGTAGTCAGGTGGGATCATCCCCCAACTCTACAACTTCTGATGATGACGATGCAATAGACACTGCATGGCTTGAATAAAGAGCTTGTTGTACCCCCTTCAAATCCTCCTTGATTTTGTCATACATTGTCTTCTTCTTTGCTTCATTCCACCTCAAAATATCCTCTGAAGCATCTGCTACAACTACAATGATGAGGTCAATATCATCCATGGTGAGCACATTCTATGACTGAGGCTTATTGACTTGTGACTTCTTCCACGCTGAGGGTGTCTTTGGAGAAACCTTCCTTTTCTTTGACATCTCGGCCTCTATAAGGGGATCCTTCGACGGTGTCACTTCACCCTTATCTTTCTTGTCTTCTTCCCCTTCCTCCTCTTGGTTTACTTCATTGTATCCTCCTCTTTCAGGTGAATCAGATGTAGTTTCCTCTGATGTGTTATTTATCTCCTACACTTCTTCCTTTTTCTTCTTCTTCTTAGCGCTGCTCGGTCCATCACACTCTTCTCAGGTGACCACAGGACTTCCAATGAGGTCGGGGTCAGAGAGTTCTGCATCTCCAACTAGTACAAGGAATTCTACAGGCCATTCCTTGGTTATCTCCTCTATATATTCCTCATTCAATTTATAGTAAGACTGTAACTCCTCCTTGTTTTCATTCCCGTGTGCGGTGATATATATGAAGTGTCGGTCTATGCAAAACTTCACGAGTGGCCTAAACCTATGGAGTGTATTCGGTGTCATACGGGGGAAGGAATCAATGTCCCACGTGAGTTGTAAGTAGTAGGTGTGGAAGACATCATTCGATTTCCACTGCTTCGCCATATCACTTGAATACCATAAGGTAGTGAACCTTGTGGCTAGTGATTCTGATGTCTCGACTTCAGGGAATGTCGCTCCCTCTGGAATCTCTAAAGTGGAAAATTCTATGAGTATGAGTAACCAGCTAAAGTGGAATTCATAACCTTGGTCCTGTGCTTTGTGACAGTCCTTGTCCAACTCATTGACAAGGTAGCTCACCCAGTTCATTTGCATCCCTTCAACGCACTTCCCTGCGAGGTTGACGACAAATCCCGTGACTTGTTGTTAGCACAAGATTGGTTTATGTCTCAAATTTGCATAAGTCCTTCATTATTCATTTTGGAAAATGAATATAATTGTTATGGGATATTTTATTTATTTTGGGGAAAATTCAAATTATATTGGGTTATGCCCAATCTCCAAGTTCAAAGCATTAATCAACATCTCAAGACAACACTAGCCAAAGACACAGGCCAATGCCAACATATCGATAAAGTTATACACAAAGAGACAAGATAGAGACCAACATTCAAATTTAAGGTGCCAAGTGTCAAGAACAAGCATTGACAACACTCTCACAAGGTTCCAAGCATCAAAAGCACCCACGGGAAGTGTTTACAGTTCTCGATGGTTGCTACAACTATAAGTGACCGTTCTCATTTTTTATCTCAATTATTTTGATGGATGGTGCTAATGAATTTGCATAGTTTTCACAGGATTTACGCTACCAAATTGCACGCATACACATAGGCGAGTGCTACCAAAAGGCGCTACTAAAATTTTGGCAAAGACCAAATTGTGCAGAATTATTTTGCAAGGACGCTTATGCCATTTTTGAGTGACTAACTTAAAACTTGGATTGTGAACAATTGAGAAGGTATTTTTGAAAAATGAAGGAATTTTTTGTTCATCACATCACAAATAACAAAAACCTCTCTCAATTTTTAAAAATGTGTTATGGTTTGAGATATATTAGACATATAATTGGCGCTACCAACTGTTTTACAGTGACGCTACCGAATTTCCTGTAGCGGTCACAATTTTGATATTCACCTTGTTGGGAGGTTGCCACATATCAAGGAGGATTCAAATGGATTCTAAAGGATCAGTTAGATGTCAAGGGACACCTACACCTAGGATTTATCTCCATCAAATGCCTCACGCAATGAGGTGGAAACAATTTATTAATGACTTCCAACAAATTTCTGAAAATTAGTAGTTTGTTGGATTTTTGTCTCTTTGATTGTTTCCACCTATCTCCAAGGCTTAGAATCCAATGGAGGAGATGGGATTTGACCTCCTAAGGTTATTTGTATGTTATTTTCTATTTAAGGAAGGAGAAATATCTTGGATAAGGGGGGATTCATGAGCCAAGAGAGGCTAGAGAGAGTAGGAGCAGGAATTTTTTATGTGTGTGTTCATTTGTAAGCCTGTGGGAATTTTATGATTGTAAGCATTACTGCTATTGGAGACTCATGAGAGCTATTATTTCAGATTGTAACCCTTTTGTTTATATTTCTTATTATTTTGAATATATTGCATATTTGAGGATCAAAGGTTGCCAATGATTTATGGATCCCTAAGCAACAGAGGATCTACTGTATTTTTTCCATCAGTCATTGTTTATATTCAAGTATTTGTTGATTCATTAAATTGAGAGGATATTTGTTTAGTGAACATTCTACCTTATGTTTTCCTTCTTCATTCTTCCACTTATCAACATATAATCTTGTTTTCTGTTGAGTAGTTTTTGTGCCTTCGATGAGTAGGATGTTTGTGACTCCATTGCGCATTGGTATAGCCTACTGATCTGCAGTTTGCTGCCCTTTCCCTTTATTTCTCCATCTTGCTGATCCACCTATTCAAAACCAAAATTATCTTTTACATTCTAATGGGTGTTGAGCTTACACTTTAGCAGTCAAAGTGTGACTTTCAGTGCTAACACTTGCGTTGGTTTGTTCTTCCTAACGAACTTACCATCGATCAACTAGAAATCTAGGCGCACTATGCCATATTGGATGGAGGCTACCTCGTAGCCTCGCTTCCCCTTCTCCACATCGCCATACATTTCCTTTATTCGCTACGCCAGGGTGCAATCTGCAACCTTCCCTGGATAGAATTGGTGAGGGTTTGGTCCCTTCACACTCAATCCAGTGATCATGTGGATCAACGTTGGATCCAAAGTCACATGTCTGTCCAACCATAGATAACCTCCATGATAGCACGACAAGAGGATTTTAATGCATGCGTTAACATCCTTATGTCTTCCGAAGTGGGGTATCTTCATAACATTAAGGATGGTGGACCTCACAATCTCCTTGATCCACGACTGGGGGACTATCTTCGGCTTCTTCCCTGTTGTCTTTATCAAGTACCTATGCGGTGCGAGCATCGCATAATTCTTTTTGTCTCCCAGGTTAAAGTCACTAATATTAAGATCAGGGATTAGTCCTAGTTGTGGTCCTACTGCACGTATCCCCTTCGGGAGGTATGAAGTGATGAGTGTGTATTATAAATCTCTTAGGACGTTGTCATGACTAACCACACCAGCTAGAGGCAGGATGTAGTCAGGCAAGACTGACAAGATGAGCTTCACGTTCGCCAGGTCATCATGTTTCTCTCTTCTCTTCTCCGTCGCGGTTCGGGATGGTCCATATCAATTGAATTGACGTGCAGTCGAGGGATATGATTGCAATCCAGCCGTCAACAAGGCCTATACTCATGTGGACATGATCTTCTCAGCCATAAGGTCTATTAGGATCTCCTCCATAGACTTCTCTACTGCATTGCGTTTGCCCGACATACACGCTCATAATCAAATCACTCAAGTAGGAGAAAAACACTCAAGGTAAGAAAAATGGGTGGCGAGGTCTCAAAATCACAATGTGATAGCAATCAATTATATGTTAGCTTGGATAATCACAATTTGCAAAATTTTCCCTGGTGAGGCATTCAATGGATTAAATAAACAATGTCGTAACATATTCCTCCAACGGATCGAAATGCCTTAATCAATACAATTCCATTTGTTATGGCACGGTCTCAACGGTCTCATGGTGATATTTTCAGAAATAATTTCATTTCTAACCGTTCCAGAGCATTGTTCTAATGATCGAGATGCCTCCAATGATCATATAGCTTCGCCAAGTTGAAGTTCTCTTCTGCAATGTTCTGATATTCCGACGATGTTCAATTTCTACAGGACTTCCTTTTGCGAAGTCGTCTCTGAAGCTTTCTACAAATTTTCTAAATTTTCTTTCTTCTTACTGAGCTTTCTGGCCTTCTTTCCTGTGATTTGAGTTTCTGGGTTAATCTTTCCATTCATATTCTTATCTTCTCTTAGCATAGTAACTTCGCACTGTTGATGTTCTCTCAAAAATTCCGCATGCAATATCTCTTCTCTTACTACTTCTAGGGTAGGTTCTCCTTTCTCCTGCATGTATAGGTTCTTTAAGCCTTCTTTTGTTCTTTCAACTTTGACAACTAAGTCTCTAGCCCTCAGTTTCTTCGACTTGTCCTCTTGTTCTTGTACTAGTCGCTCTATTTTCTTGGCTATGAAGTCCCTTAATTCTTTCTTTTTTTGTTATGTGGCTTCTTCTTCTTCTTTCCTTCGGATCTGATCTTTCTCAATCCAGGTCTTTCCTAACAAAATTGAAAAATGAGTGTTTTTCTCAAAAAACTTAATGACCTCAAAGTATTCTTTAGTCGATGTTCCATGGGAAATCATAGGTACATGAGTAAGTCTTCCACATAGGGTTATCATATTTCCTTTAAACAAGACTATCCCTCCTAATGAAGGAATCATAGCAGGCTTTCCCAAAATTTCCCAAGTACTTTCTGGCATAATGTTCACCTGTGTTTCCTCATCCAAGACACAATCTATGTCAAAGTCTCATATTCTTGTTTCTATGCACTGCTTTTCTTTTAAGATCTCTGGTAAACTGATGTCTCTATGATCATTCAATGTTTCTTTCAACTTTAATAACATCGTCTCTGATTCTGTCTCATTCTCTAACATATCCTTAGTTTCTTGACCTTCTTCATGGTTTTCTTGTCTCAAGTCCATCTTCTTAACTTTAGAAATCATTCTAGAGCAATCCAAAACCTCATGATCAATAAATTTACAACAAAGAAAAATAGGACCTCTACCAGGGCATTCCTTAACAAGATGTCCCTGTCTTCTACAACTATAACAAAGTGTCAATTATCTCTTTCTCTTAAATTATCCCCAACCTTTATTGTACTGCACACTGGGATCACAATGATGGACCTGCAATCTGTAAAAATTCTTTCTAGGGTCCTACATTCACTTGTTAGTCCAAAAATTCTTTCTATGCATATGAATAATATATCTTCCACTATCTCTATCAAATCTATTCATATCAAATATTCTTTCTTCTAGTTGTGCCCTAGTTTTGAGACTAGGACCAAATCTATCAAACATACCTAGATCCATAATTTTGAAGAAAAAATTTCCACTTATATTACCTTTATCAGAGCACAAAGCCTTAAGATCTTACATCTTTCTTCAGATCAGGCTTCCTTCTCTTAGAACAGAGCTTCAAAAGTCAAGTAGAATACTGTGCACTACAACAATAGATCTACACACAGAGCTTTATCTTTTCTTCAGTTCCCAGCAATCACAGTTTCAAGTCCCGACAATGGAACCATTTTTTGGCATAGGGGCATACCCAGGGTTCAACGCTTCAACAATGCACCAACAAAACCCTAACTACTGGCCCTTTCGGAAACACCTACAAAGAAGATGCAGTCTCACCCGAGGTAGAGGCAAGGGGGGTTGCATGACTCAAGTGTCTAAAACCTAGCCAGGACACAGATATGTGATCACAATACTTAACAGAGAACTTAGAAATTAACATTCATTAGTCTTTTAACCCTTATTCACATCGTAGTTTAAACCCTAATTATAGAACAACACAGTATTACTCAATATCTAAGCATATCTAATCATTATCACATAGCATTAGAGTAGATATAACATTCATTCATACATAAAGCACTTGAGCATCAATGAATTAAGAAATTAAATACATAAACAACAAAGCACAAAGCACATCGACATAGGATATACGTGGTTCACCCTAGTGTGGGGCTACATCCACCAACTCTTATTCTTATTTATTAGTCTCCTTCAATCTTCTTACATGCAGATAACTATTGGTCACTATAATTGCTTAATTAATTTTAAACAACCAAGTGAAACATAAATTATCAACCCAGGAAGTCTTTTATTTCAAAGATAGCCACGCACTGTATATGCTCAATTCCAAAAGCATCTTAGTGTTGTAGTAAAGAAATTATACTAATTATTTCTGCTGAAGCTCTGAATTAAATCATAGGAAAGTAACCTCCCTATTGCAATTCCTTAAAGATCAATCTAAGAATCCTGGATTACATTAAAATAACACTTGCAATGGGAAAGAACATCTATTCTGCAATCAGAGAACATGACCCTTACTCTCAAACAGAGACTTCAGCATTAACACTCTTTTCATGGAAACAATAATGCAGAAACAATTAACTCTATCTAACAGAGAAAAAAGCACTTAGTTCCTTTCTGTCTAAGCAGGATCCTTGAGCCTTACTTCTGTTTTAGCACACTTATGAAGTTGAGGTCTACAGAGAACAGGGCAGTCTGATTCCTTTCTTTCTGAGCAGGGATCTCTAACCCAGTTTCTGGCTAACACCAAGGAAATTCTACAGAGAATAGGATGTTTTGGTTCTTTCCTTTCTGAGTAGGAACCCTTAATCCAATCCCTGGCTAACACACTTGCAGAGGTAAAGGAAACCTACAAAAGATAAGGTGTTGTAGTTCCTTTCTGTCTAAGCAGGAACACCTTAACCAAATCCTTGGCTAGCACACTTGCAGAGGTAAAGGAAACCTACAGAAGATAAGGTGTTGTAGTTCCTTTCTGTCTAAGCAGGAACACCTTAACCAAATCCCTAGCTAGCACACTTGCAGAGGTAAACGAAACCTACATAATTCTAGGTGATTGGGTTCCTTCCTATCTGAGCAGGAACCTTTTAACTGAACCTCTGGCTAGCACACTTGCAGCAGTAAATGAATTCTACAGAGGTTATGATGTTCCGACCCCTTTCTGTCTGAGAAAAGACCTTTAACCAATTCTCTGCTAGCCTCGTAAAATCATCACACAAGATTGCTGATAAAAAGAATTACAATTCATTCAGTAACTAAGACAGAGTCAGTAGTGTTTCAGCAAAGCGGAGTCCATTCAAACAGTGTTTCAGCAAACAACAGTTAAACAAAATGTAAACATAAATTATACTAACACACTTCTATCTAATGGGTGAATCTTGTGATGAAGGTGGGCCCTCCCTTCTCACAAGATTCCCCTGAGCGAAAAAACTAGAGAAGGATACTCAAAGCAGTCTTATATTCATCTGTCGAAATATCACATTACAAATTGGAAGAATAGAATACGTCCTGCTTCTCTGGAGTTGCTTCAATGTATCAAAACTTGGATATCTCGAATGGTTATTTCCTCTGATTTAAAGAGGAAATCCCTTCGATCATTACAATGCATATCTGAATCCTATCCTAAGTCAGATCTTCTTTCTAAATCAGCATAGGATGTCCTAGTCTCACGCAACCAAATGCTATTACAGGAACTAAATAAGATATTGTTGTTACGGCTGGTGTGACAACTTCTTCTTCGTTGTTGTGGATGTTGTTTCAGCATCGCAATTCACGGGCTGTTTCAACCACGTGAATTACACTCTGACTGTTGACCACTGACTGTGTCGGCTTCCTTGTGTTTCAGCATCGTCGGTTCTAGCGGTTTCTCTATGTTTTAGCATCTGCAACTCTGGACTATGTACTAGCTCCGTGTTTCAACATCTTGCAACCTCGAACTGTGTAGCAGCTCCGTGTTTAAGCATTTGCGGCCTCGGACTGTGTAGCAGCTTCGTGTTTCAGCATCAGTTCTGTGTTTCAGCAACGACGGTATTGGACAGTTCTTTGTTTCAGCAATAGGCCTTGAATGCAAATCTACAGCTTTGGACACTTATGCATTTCTAATCAATGGTTAAGTACGAGAATGATGTAAAATATTATTCAAAACAGATTAAACATATAGTAATGAGAAGGGATGTTGTATACCTTTGAGATGATCAGATAAAGTGATAGGATGAGTCTAAATGTAGGTGATCAAGAGTATAATGGTGGAAAAAAGTATAGGCAAAAAGGTACATTGTGTGGTCCTAACAATAACCACAAAGCCAACTCCACATAGGACAGGAAATCTATGCGCACCTCGCAGATCCTCCTTCCCCGAGTTAGGTCCAAGCACAGAGCCTTTCACAGTCTATGCACAAAACACTTGCACTTAGCTCTGCAATCCTTAACACATTCTCTTTCACATAGCTAACCAGAACTACAATCACACAGATCGAACTACTGTTACATCGCCTAGATTACTTATTTATACATTACAAAATGGGCCTAAACATGGGTAAGACCCATGGGAAGACATCCCATACCCGTTACATAAACCCTAAAACCCAAAAATCCCACAAAAAGGGAGATATCCCACGATCTCCACTTTGCCTGGGTGCTCTGTCTTTGACTAGCCTGTTGAAGTCCCAAAAATGGTCAAACATGAACAACGTTTCCACAAAACTTGGTCGAGGGCCAACAAGAAGGGATGTATTTTTTTGATTAACTAGTTGTGTTATGTTTGTTAAAGAACTAAAGGGAGTCACAAAGGGTCCCACCTACTAGTTATTATTTATTAAAAACCCTTATTATGATTTTATTATTTTCCCCCCTTAAGTAAAAGTTGGTTGAGTTTTAGTTAACTTAACTAAAGAAGTAGTTCAACTACTTCAACTAATTCTAATTACTTAATTCGACTAATAGAAGGAGAATCATACTAAGGTCTACTCTTTGGGTTTTATTGAGACAATTCAATTTTCACTCATTCTTTAATTCATTGAAAGTCTAATTCTATTTTATGATAGCAGGGTTCTATTATAGAAAACAAGATTCAAGGCTGAATTACATCATTCAGACACTTGTTTTTTAGAGGTGTTGATCTATCTTTGATAGTCTATGTAGACTTGTCTGTTTGTGAATTAAATTTCATGACTGACAAAGGCTATTGTGCAAAGTCAAGTGGGAAATAATCTGTGGCAAGCTGATCCAACTTTTAAAGTTAAGTTTTTTACTTTCTGTCGGAAGTCCTTTTGTATGGTTTTCATCGGGGACATCTAAGTTTGAATTTGGTCCAAACTTCCTCAGGGAATTTTGTAAAGAGAACGATTATTTTGATAAATTGGAATGGAATAAACAATTTCTTTATGTCTCATATGTTTTGATTATTGACTTGGTGTTTTTACTTCTATCTCTATATTTATTTAAGCATCTATTATATTCATAAAATTACATAAATAATGAATTTTCCAGCAAACTTTTATTTATAAAAAAAGATCAACCTAAGCACTTGTAATCAATACTTGTGAGTTATGAACAATTTTTGATGGCTATAAACATTGGGTGATATTCCCGTCTATGTTGATTTAGCCAAGTAATATCTGAAAATGATTGAGTAAGATCCTTTCATATCTTTTCCTCAACAACCCCTAGGTCACCGGGGACGTCTCCCCTGGGCCTACAACCTTAAATAGAAAAAGGAATCCTATTGAGGTGATAGTGATAGGATAACCTCAAGTTACGCCAATTTTCTTTCCTTTTACCTTTCCTTCTATCAAAGTAAACATTGTACGATAGCAAAGCCAATGTGCCATAGTGGTGGTATAGAGTGATATGGACACACACCAACAATTACGGGAGTAAACTTCCACCTAGTCTAGTTTCTCGAGAAGTTACGGAAGTGAACTTCCACCTAGTTGAGTTAAATAGTCTATCAGTATTCATTTAAGTGATTGAAATAGAGTGAAGTGAGGAAGAGATTAGGGAATCATTGGTAATACGCTAGTTTGGTGATGAACCTAAGGACAATGTGAATTAGTTGGTGATGATCCCAATGCTACATGGTGATATCCCCAATGTAGCATCTAGAATCCACTCAACTGATCAAACTGAAGTGAAAACTGAAGAGAATGTTCTCCCTAGAGGAATACTCTTCCAAAAATATAGGAGACTGAATAATGACTAATAAACATAGGAAAAACCTTAGGAAAAATAAATCCTAGGTGTGTGTGAAGTAACTCTAACACCCCCTCTGAACATCACTATGGTGAAAATAAAGAACGGGTCCCGGCAACGAGGCCATGTTAGGTACCCAAATACAAAAGATACAATGAAATAAAGCGAGGAAAGAGGGGAAACCTCATGGGAAACCCCCCCTTCAAAGTACACTGTATATAAAAATAAGAACTGATAGTTGCTAGGAAACTGTTTCCTTCACTCCAAGACGATTGTGAAAATAATGGAACTTCTACTTAGTGAAGGTCTTGGTGAAGAGGTCCTCAGTCTATTCTACTGAAGTAAAAAATTGTAGGTCGATGATCCCCTCGTGTACTAAGTCCCGGATATAGTGCATGTGGATCTCTATGTGCTTTGTCCATGGCCTTTGAACTAGATCTCTACAGAATTTTAGAGTGCTCTGGTTGTCACACCAGATGATGATCGTCTGATGAAACTGAATGCCCAAATCAGTGAGAAAATGTTGTAGCCACATAGCAAGAATGGTTATGTTAACTACCCCTTTGTATTCCGCCTCAACTGAAGATAGAGAAATAGCAACTTGCTTATTGCTTGACCAACAGATAGGCCTAAAACTAGGACTGAGTGAGTAACTATATGTGCACTTGCGATCAATGCTATTGTCAACATAGTCAGAATCAGTGAATCCAATGAGGTCTAATGTAGAGTTTGATGAATAGTGAATCCAAAAGGCAATGGTTCCCTGTACGTATCTGTTGCATCTCTCTTGTCACTTGAGTGAGCAAATTAGAGATTCTTACAAGCTTAGTTGGGTTAGCTAAGCAAGACAACAGTAAAGGAAAGGGTTAGAAGAATAAATCATAAAAGACTAAGCTAAGAATTAAACTAGGAATGGTAAAAACAATTAAACTATAGTGCATAAGGACATAAGAACAAGAAACAAACAAGACTCATGTCACCAATGGAAATGATTGTATTAGTGAAAATAAAACACCAAAGAAAAAGGGAGACTTTGGGTCCCCTCTTCCCCCAAGGGAGGGCTCTTAAACCCCCAAGATTTAGCTCTTCTTACAACTTGAAAACTTGAAAGAAATGGTGAAAGAATCCCAAGCTAATTCACTCAAAAGGTGATGTGAATAGCTCAAATGGAATGGTGCTAGTATACTCTTGATGAGAAAAGAGGATTCCCCAAGAGAATAGCAGCAACATAACCTTACAAATGAATTCCTTGAAAAAGTAGTGCACCCATGGCCTCTTTTTATAGCATAACTTTGAGGCATTATTCAACCATCTTTTAGTGTGAACAAAGGGGCCATTTAGGGTACCCTTAGGTCTTTGACCAGCCACCCAACCGGATTCAGCCAAGATTTGGATGTCAAATAGACTTGGAAGATGAACCAGAAGTGGGTGAGAGGCCAACCAACATCATAAATGCACCTTTCTAAGGTGTGTGGGGATTTTAGTATCCACAGTCGCGCATCATGCACATGTGGGTGTTTCCTGTGTTTCTTGATGGCGCATGTGCGCATGCTCCTTGTATAGTCATAGTGCATCCTAATTTTATAACTGGTTGTATAGTTTTGGACCTTTTGGGAATGCATTTTTGGTAATTTTGGTCCATGGTTGAACTAATAGCTGTTTGGAGATGTTGGATTCCTATAACCATGTGCGGATGAGATTTCAGTGATAACAGATACCCCCTGATAGATGCGGTTAGGAGCATACGTATAGCTGAAATTCATCAATGTTTCTTCTACTGAGAGTTCCATTATAAGAAAGAGAGATAGTGAGAGTATCAAGAGCGACCCATTGGAGGGAGAGGGGAACCTGTAGGACCCAACCTTTCGCAAGGTGTGAAAAATAAATTGTGTACAAATGAGGCGGGCATGTCCCATGCTCATGTCATGTAAATAAAAACATGCGTAAGACAGTAACTAAAGTGGTATGTTAGTGAATATGACTACAGTGCCCTCGAGGGCGGGTTGATAAGAGCAGAGGACAATTTTGATGAGGAACAATAAGCTGAAAAGTAAGCATTGACACCTGTAGGAAGTATCAAGGATTTGGCGGGCATTGATGGCCCAACAAATTTCGGAGGTCTTTGGCACATATAAAAAAACTGCAATAGTTGCAAAGTAAGACCCACCGTAACATGAGAAAGTGTTGAAGTCGAATGTTATGGGGGCCAACGACAACAGGGAGCAATGATGGTTCTCCCTGTGCCGTTCGAAACTCCTCATTGTAAAGGTAATGAGAGTCAAGATACTGTTGCCCTTATGGAAACTGTGTTGATGTCGACAGAAAGGGAGACGCGACTCCAAGAAGCGGAGGGCTTCATGAAATCCATTGGAGAAGATCAGGAACTGATAAGTAACATGGATGACGTCAGGAAGTGGTGAGACTCGAGGCTTCCCTTGGTTGGGGGTAAAGGGGGTGTGGCAACAACCGTGAAACTGGACCTAGCATCAGGGGGACTACTAGGAGGAGGTTAGATGGTGCCATAGGTGTGACAAAGTGGACAAACTCAGAGAGAAAGGGTACAGAGATAGTGAGATACTCGGGTTTTATGGATGATGTCAATAGGAGTAGAAGATAATGGATTCCCCAACCAAGAGAGACATGGGTTGCGTTTTCCAAAAGAAGAAGGTCGCCAAAGGTGATGACAAAAATCTATGTAAATGCTGGAAACAAAGGCTTTGTACAATTGCCAAATAAATAAATAATTGGGGATGAGTGTACAAATACAGAAATGGGTGCCCCAGTGCAATATGGATTGGCCTATGAGGGAACAAGTTGTGTAGGGAATTGGTGGAGGGTGGGGGCCCCATGGGTGGGTTTTTGTATGAGGTAAATGAAATGGAGGGAAATTCATAGATGGGAAAGATGATGTTGGATGAAATGGGGGGCTAATGATACTGCGGGGGTGCAGTCTAATGAGAATTGTGAAGAAATATCCTAGGAGTCCATGGGTCAGGCTAGCAATATGAGGAAAGGAGTATGTGGCTGATTCTCGAACATGCGTAAGACTATTGGGACTCCCATCCCTAGGGGGTGAAAGCAGCATGAGTGTCGAAGGGTCAAGGGGAATTTAGAATGGGACAACTCATGTGGGGAAGAGTGCTACCGGGTGACAATACTGAAAATGCAGTGGAGGTCAGAATACTGTAGAGCCAGATGGGGGTATCCTATAGGTAGATGTGGAGGGTGGAACTGGAAGATGCAGTTGATATTCAAAGGGAATGACTACATGCTAGTGTCGAGGATATACCTGAAGGGGCTGCATGGATTTGTGAGGTCCAAGTACCTACACACATTAAAAAAAAATACCCGACGTGAACAATATCTAAAGATAACGAACATAGAACAATTATTTGATAATTTTGAACATGAGCATGCGTACCTGAACGAGGTACGAGAAAATGGCTTTCCGGGGGCCGAGGATGGATGGTAACCCAGGAAGTATGACTGTGTAGGCAACGTGATCCTAATCCCATGGCTGAAGATGGACCAAAAAATGGACGTCCGAAGCTCCTGAAAGGGAATATGAAAGTTTTGGAAAAAAGGGCCTTTATATAGCTGTAGGGCCCACATTTCCACCTCATTTGTACCTGTTGCTATATTGATTGGAAAGGAGATTCCAGAGCAGATTCAGAGATTCTAGGAGTGCTAGGAAGCTGATCTGGGAGGTGCGAGAGTCAGGTTAGTGGTCTCATCCTCCTGTACAGTAGTTAGGGGTCAATTTTTGGGTAGGACCGTACAGATGGCCGTACGGTGGGTTTTTGGGAGTGTGGCCCCCCAAATGTGCGGGTGATTGATGGTGACACGCGCACAAGTGCACAACTACAATGGGGATAGTCGCACAGGGGGGGCACTCAATTTGGGAAAATAGGCACGCATACATGCGTGCCTATGGGGTGAACAGGTGTGCATGTGGGGAGAACAACCATGCCCTTGAGGCAAAGCTGAGGGTGAAAAAAAACTTATCTTTTTGGGAGATTTTCTTTTTGGTGTTTTGATGAGTTGTGATGGTTGATTGAGTACTGTATATGTGGATGCAGGTGATCATTTGTGATGATGTCAATCCACTGGAGAGAGAGGGACTAAGCACGACTGAAGGAGGTCGTGAGGGATGAGGAGCCGACGGTTCGTGGTGCTTTGTCGACCTATGGGATGCTAAAATTTTTTGAGTGCTCACTGGTGAGGGCACGGGAGTATTTTCTACAATTCCTGATTTTGATGTGGAGTCCGGAGTTGCAGTGTTTTATTGTGCGTGGGGAACACTTGGCATTCTCTGTTGAAGAGGATGTCTATTTTCTGATTGGGCTCCCTTTTTGGGGAACCCTTCTACCAGCCAAGCCGGTGAAAGTTGGAGAGGGGCAGTTGGCTACCCTTTCCTGGACATATTGTTCAGGAGAGGATTTCATGTTCGTATCAGTGGTGAGGATTGGGACGATGGACGCCCTGATACATCATTGCGTGGCAACGATGAGCGTGATATTTTATGGGTCGCTCATGACTCAACGTATTAGTGGCGACCAACTGAGGATCATGCAGCGGGCACTAGGGGGTGAGCATTTTTCTTGAGCCTTGATGTTGCACACCAAGATGGTGGGGCAGCTCACCAAATGTCGAGTTGCCGACTCAGGAGATTTTTCTTTTGGGTCTATTCTGGTGGCTTGGTTTCTAGAGAGGGTGCCTATGTTGCGCCCAAGAGTGTTGTTAGACCCACCGGGAACGCGAGAGCTCTGACTATGGTGGTGGGCGACGATTTTGGTCCGTCATGGGGGTGGGGAGGGTGGCCATTACTTCACGGATGAGGCTGCACAGGTATGGTGTCAGATGCCACAGATCATATTGCAGTTTCCATATAGTGGGATAGATTTCTGTGATGACCCAGCGATGGTATTACCCACGAGAAAGGTATTCAACCATCGAGGTATGATGTTATTTTTGCTGGTTTTTTATTTGTTTAGATAGTATAGCATCTGGTTGATATTTGGATGGATGTTGATTCTATCATGTGTTTGTTTGTGTATATGTGGGACCGTGTGGATGGGAGGTCAAACTGATCAGAGCGTCGGCCTGCCAGGGGCCTGTGAGACCACTGTTTCAGGATAAATCCGTGAGTGCGGACACAAACCGATCTCCCTAGATCCACCTGGATCTAGAACAAAACAGGACAGAATAGGACACTTTCCTTAATTTTTAAATATTGAATTTACTAAGAGGCAAGAATAAGTAACATACCTTATAATCGCTTCCTACAGTCGTTGTTGCTCCCACTTCGCTCCGGTGCTCTTGTGTAGTCAAGATCAAAAAAACACAAACCAACCAAAGTGATAGCGATAGCATAAACTCAATATAAACCTATGTATGTGATCAAGGAATCATACAATAAAGCACAACAAGCTTTATAGGAAAGAATCATATTACTGTATCATATTAAATGTGAAAGAGAGATTACAACCATGGCCTTGATGTC
>ML809798.1:124164-155556 GCA_009831015.1 Picea engelmannii | reverse complement strand
TGGATATACATTTTGGGATCTTTGTGATGTTAATATGTGTTGATGATTTTTAATGTGGTTTATGATGTCTAATCTATATGTTGTGACATAATTCTAATGGTTTACATGTGTGTGAAGGTGTCTTGATGTGATATATTCCAATCTAGTATAATGTTAGCCATGTTATATGCTATTTGATTGAATTGTATTGGGATATGTGTAAATGTAATGAAATCAAAATGTCGATATAAAAGTCTAACCTGCAGACATTTGCGAAAGAGGCAAGGATCACGGACACGATACACATTGTTGAGCTGGAGGACGACAAGTTGGGAATCCAATAAGACACTAAGGTGACGAATATGATGATGACTAGATTCGGCGAGGATACTAATGATGGTGGTGTATTTGTCTTGGTTGTTGGTTGCTGAGCCCAAACATATGCCACTGGAGTGGAGTAGTTCATGTGAGGGGGAATAGAGGGCCCAAGTGGCCAAAGTGAGATTCTGTGTCCAACGGCTGGCGCAGTCGGCGTAACCGATGTGGTAGGCCGATGGAGGAGGCATATGTCAATAACACAAATGATAGTTTAGATGTGAGGTACGGAAAAAAGAAGATTAAAAAACACTAAAACAACAAAAAAAGAAATATCCTACTGTAGAATGGTTACGCTAAGGTGTAAAATTTCTTTAAGTACAACCCGTTGATGGGTTCTTTGAGAGGGTGGCCCTTAGGGGAAGTGAGGATGTATGCGCCTTTAGTGAGGCAATGTTGGATGATATAAGGTCCATGCCATAGTGACTCAAACTTGCCATGGATGAGGGTATCATGAGCGATATCATAAGCGAGGACGAGGTCTCCTTCGTTAAATGAGCGAAGGTTGACATGGCGATCAAAGGTGGCCTTTGAACATTTTTTGACTGCCTCATTGTTCTGTAATGAGGATCGAATATCTTCATCTAGGGACTCTAATTTTAGCAAACACTGCTCTATTGGAGCAGTGTCAGGTAATAGCTCAATAGCGGTGCGTAAGGTGGGAATTTTTCACTCGATGGGAAGAGTGGACTCAACTCCGTGGACTAGATGAAATGGTGTGAAACCAGTGGCAGTTTTCACTGCCGTGCAGTAAGCCCATAGCGCGGAAAATAACATATGATGCCAATTGGTATTATGTTTGTTAACCGTGCGCTGTAACATGGTTTTGAAGACCTTGTTAACTGCTTCTACCTATCCGTTGGACTAAGGGTAGTATGGTGAGATGAAATCATGGGAGAAGCCTAACCTGGATAAGAGTTCAATGAAAATCTCATTCTCGAAATGTTTCCCGTGATCAGAGACTAGTTGGAGTGGTACTCCAAAGTGGGATATGACATGGTTAAAGAAAAAATGCGTTGTTGTGTCAGCGGTGTTGTTGAAGGTAGGCATGGATTCAGCCCACTTTGTGAAGTAATTAACTGCAAATACGATGTATTTGTGTCCATTGTTGGATGGAGGGTTGCAAGTCATGAATTCGATGCCCCATTTACAAAAGGGGCCTACAGTAATGACTGGGTGTAGAAGAGCAGGTGGTGCACGTTCTTTGTTGGCATAAAGCTGGAATTTGTCACATCACTTCATGACATGAATGCAATCGTGAAATAATGTAGGCCAAAAGTAACATGCGCGGATGATTTTCTGAGTGGTGGACATCCCTGAGATATGGTCCTTGCAAGTGTCGCTGTGGCAGTCGTTCAAGACTCTATCGGCCTCGTCAATAGTCAAACATCGATGGAGTATGGTGTCGACCCCTCGTTGATATAATATATCCCCGATGAAGAGGTAACAAGGTGCCTGGTGACGAATACGTCGATGATCATCTCTGAAGAAGTGGTTTCTGAATTTTTGTGTTCAGAGATAGAAGAGAAGATCGCCATACCAAGGGTCGTCCAAGGGGATGTAAAAGAGATGTTCATTAGGGAAGTCGGTATTTATGGGGGAATTGGTAGTATCGGAGGGGAAAGCCATGATGAGTTTGGCGAGGATGAGATCTTTCTTTCTCTTGAGTGATGAAAATTCGAGTTCGTACTCCTAAAGGATGACGATCCATCGAGAAAATTTACCGTTAATTTGTCAATGACTGAGAAAGTATTGCATGGGGTTAGAATCTTCTATGACTTTGGTAGTTCGAAGAAGAATATAATGACACAGCTTCTGGACTGCGAGGATGACTGCAAGGGTTAGTTTCTCTTCATGATTGTATTTCAAGGTTGTCCCTGAGAGGTTTTTACTAATGTAGTAAATGACATGATCACGATCATCATCCCCTATTTGAATGAGAACTCTTGCTACTGAGATGGTTGAGGCCGATATGTAGAGGATATAGTCGTGGTTATAGTCAGGTGGACTAATCAAAGGGGCGTTGGAGAGTGTCATTTTAATATCATCGAAAACGTTTTGGGTATGTTCATCCCAATGGAATGGGATTTTGTGGCGTAGTAAGTGAAGGAAACCATGCGCTCGAGTGGCATAGTCTGGGACAAAGCACCGTAAAAAGTTAACTTTTCCTTGTAGGCTCTGCAGTTGGTGTAAATTCCGAGGAGGGGGAAATTCTGTGATGGCTTGGACTTTGAGGGGATCCACGGTAATACCACTTTGGGAAACAATGAACCCAAGAAGGCATCCAACAGTGACGCATAATACACACTTGAGGGGATTCAAGTGAATATTGTACTGACGACACCTTTGGAAGATGATTCATAGATCATCGAGATGTTGAGTGCCTTTCTTGGATCGAGCGGTGAGGTCGTCCAACTATGAGAGGATGATATGAGCTAGATCATGAAAGATGTATTTCATGGCTCGTTGGAATGTCTCTCTAGCATTCTTGAGGCCAAAAGGCATGACACGATATGTGAAAGTACCCCAGGGGGTAGTGAACACATTTTTGTACTGATCAACTGGGTGAATTTGGATTTGGTTGTAGCCAGAGAAACCATCCATGAAGGACAACGCCTCGTGACCGGCACAATCATCGATAATTTGGTTGATAAAGGATGTGGGAAAGTTGTCTTTGGGACAGGCATGATTGAGGTCGTGAAAATCCATACAGACATGAATAGTGCCTTGTTTTTTGTTAATAAGGACGGGGTTGGAGACCCATGACGTATAGGCGATGGGGTAAATGAATCCGGTGGCACATAATTTATCAATCTCATCCTTGATGGCCACTACTTTGGATGGGTGTAGCGACCGTTGTTTTTGGCGGACAGGAATGATAATAGGCCAAGTGTCTATTTGATGTTCGATGATAGAGGGGTCAAGGCTGGGCATCTCCATGTATGACCAGGAAAAAATGTCCTAGTATTTTTGAAAGAGAGTTTTGTAGGCAGTAATTTCTTTAGGAGTGCATGCGGTGCCAATAGTGATTTCATCGACGACTCCATTTTTTATGGAAATATCGATTTTGATGGTGGGGGAAATGTTGGCCATATTTCCTTCTTCAAAAGCATCAGGGGCAGGGATAGGGTTGTTGAACCAGTCAATATGCCCTGCTGGGATAAAATCCTTGGTTTGGATTACATATATGGGGTGTTGTTTAGGAGGTGCGAAGGATTCCTATGAAAGGAAGAGTGATCTGTGGTGTAGTGCATCCCATGGGCAGTCGGGGGTGGTTAATTCCTCGAGTATGTCCTTGTCACAGTGGAATTGTTGGGAATACAAGGGATCCAGAAGAGTAATATCGGTGAATGTCACTGTGTGATTGTCTTCTGGTGATGAAGAAGCAGGGGGAGTGACACAAGGAGATTGTGATGGTTCACTCGACATAAACCAAATATCGAGATACTAAGGGTTAAAAATGGTAGTCGAGCGTAAAATTTCCATGGGGAAATGAACGGGGGAATTGGGGGGATTTGGGTGTAAATCCTTGTATAAGTCATCCAAGAACCATGGGGGAGTAGGGAGTGCTTTAGGTTCAGGAGAAAGGATATGAATAACCTTTGGATATGGAGTAGGGGTAATCACTGATTCTACTGGCACTGGAGGGGGTGTAGCATTTTGAATAAGGGCCATTTGGTGACACCTATATTCGAGGATCATAGGACATTGATATGTAAAATGATCAAATGATTCACATAGGGTGCAAGGACACCTCATACATTCATTCACTGAAGTGGTGACATAATGGATGTTAGTGCTTTGGGTACTTGGCGACATGGAGCTAGAGGGGTTTTTTTGAAAACTCTAGTGTATTGTCGCGAGTGTCTGTTGAATATGAGGTAGGGTGGGGCAATGATGAGTATAGTGGACATACTTTGAACATATGGAACATGCGAATTTGGTTTGCAACCCTTTATTGCCTGTAGTGGATGACATTGTGGTGGTATTGGGTGTGCTTGATGAAGCCATGGGCGATGTGGTCACACGGGGGAGTTGGATTAGATTGCGTAGCTCGGGGAGAGAGGGACATCGATTAGTGGCATGTCCTTCTTTCTTGTAGAGTGCACAAGGAGGTTGGATGTGAGGAGGGAGAGGAGTGATGGTATATTTCTTCTTTCGTCTACCCACAACTGTAGTTGTGGCGTTAGCAAGAGGGGGTGGGGGTGTTTCTTCTGGAGTAGGTATTGGAATCTGCATTGGAACTCCTTCAGTTTGAGGAGGGAGAGATGGTTGAGGAACCATTGCTAGTGGATGTAGATACCATACTGGAATTGCTAGCACCATATTAGGAAGGGTAAGCGTTACAACTACTTGAAAATCTTGGATGCCCGGTGGGGGGTAGAAGAAGGGGATTTGAGTAAAGGCTTGGGGAACTTTTTCCCAAACTAGGATATGGCCCTAGGGTGAGGTGAAATCATGAACTGGTGGAGTTGAAGAGTTATCAGGAGATTCTTGAGGGAGGACCTCTGTGACTAGTGGGATGTTAGATATAAGAGAAGCCTCACTGGGAGGAAGGGTATCCTCAATGTCGGTTCTCTTGGATGAGATGACACATACCTGATTGGAAGGATGAATGAGAGGTGGTGCACCATGGTAATTTCCTAACAAGGATGGGTCTTTGAAAATTCTGGTGCCCATCTCGATGAGTGGGTATGCCTCAGGATTAGTATGAATGAAAGGGAGAATTTTATCGATGTTGGCAGAAGGGTTAGTCTCATAATGTGAAACTTGATCAATGGTAATGATCTTCCCGTTATGTGGGAACATCATGGTTTGAAAGGCAGAAGAGGCAACTGCCTTCATAGCATACATTTAGCTACGACCGAACAAGATATTGTAATCGAGTGGGGCATCGATAAATTCAATGTCAATGATAATGGTATTCCCCCCGAGTTCTACAGGGACATTTTGGAAGAGTCCTTCGGGAGAAGATGGTCATCCGTCATAGGCTCTTAGGGTAATGGCAGATGGTATAAGTTCGGGGGAACCAAATTTCTTCCATACAGATTTTGACATAATGCATGTGGATGCACCCTCATCAATGATGCAGTGGTGAACTGTAATGTTCCATATTTTAACTGGTATTTGAAAAGCGATGAGAGTAGGGAGGCGAGGCTCTCTGCTATCAATATCAAATGTGATGAGTTGGGTATCCGCAGGGTTGAATGCCCCAAGGGCGAAAAGTAGCGACTTCCATTGAGTAGGACAAGTTTGAAGGACTTCTAAGACTGACATAGCAGCAAGAGATTGTGCCAAATCATTGACCAAACTGTAATTATGATCCACTCTAGCTTGAGGGTTGTGGACATTCCTGCGTAAGGAGATGTGAGGAATACGAAGGGGTGGGTCAATATTAGGGTGAGGAATCATCAAAAGGGGCCTAGTTATGACTGGGGGTGCATCTGAGGTGGTGGGAGAAGACTCAGGGGTTACGCTGTATTGATGGCTGCATGTTTGTAGAAGAACTTCTTCCTCACTAGTGAGGAGGATAGTGTGATTGGCAGGATTGCCTGGATTGGGATATTGTCCTATATGTGGTAGGGTAGGCTGCATATATTTTTGGGTGTTCATTACTCCCTAGTGTGGGATGGGGTTTTGCAGCAGGGATGGGGGTGGTTTCTACACATATGGTTGTGGGGCCTATGGAGGGGTAGGCGGTGCTGAGGGATGTGGTCCATTCACAAAGTCTTCCATCCGTATATAGTCAGGGATTTGGGGGAAATGGTGAGTATAGTGACCAAACTCACCACAAAGGGCGCAAGGGAAGTTGGTCTAAATATTGTTGTTGTTCTTTCCCTGGTGTTTTTTGTTTTTTCCCCCTTGGGGGTTCTGATTCCCTTGGTTCTGGTTTCCCCCGAAAGATTGGTTCTATTGGGGTTGGTTCTGGTTTCCTCATGGTCCAGGATTATTATTGTTCCATTTTTTTCCTTTCTTCCTAGCATTGTTCAATTGATGGGATGGATTTTCCATATTCAGTTGTTCAAAATTTTGATATTTCTGAATGGGAGAGGGTTGAATGAAATTAACCCTAGCGTGTGGGTGTCCTTGTGGAGGGCCAGGAAATGGAAAGTATGGATTATGTTGTGGTAATGATACATAAGGTACATAGGAAGGCATGGCACTTTCTCTAGTACTTAGGGTATAAGCTGGGGTGGAGGGAGTACCAGAAATTGGTTGGATAGGTGGGCGTATTGTGGGTGTTGGTGGTGGCTCACTAGTAGGTGGAGGAAGGGAAACATGATATGGTTGTTGATAAGGGGGCGGAGGATAATAAGGGATTCCTCCATAGGCCGACGGATATTGAGGTGTGACATACATTGGTGGTTGTTGGGTTTGTGGATTGTGATGTGTGGTGTTACCAATCAATTCGTCTGCTGAGTGAGACATCCCAGGTTTGTCTTGGCCAAATGGCACGGGTCTTGGGAGATTAGGTAGTACTGTGTACAAGTATCCTGATTGTGAATATATGAGGTCATATTGTTTAGCCTTACTGATGGCTTCTTCTTCTGATTGAGGGAAGGTAGAAGCCACGTCTTTACCAAGGAGAGAGACAAGTGATCTGAGAAACCAATCAAGGGATTATTGTTTGGTGTTTTCTTCTTTGCACAAACTACGTCGTCGATGCCACTCGTGAATGTGATCAGTGATATGTGTGGCTAAGGTTTGTTTAAAATCATAGATTAGTTCAAGACCATTGTCATGAGAGATTGGTAATTGAAAGAAGGTAAAAAATGATTTGTCCAAAGACTCGAAAGTCGCATGGGACCCTGATTTTTCATCTACATAGTACTTGGCTGATGGACCAGTGAGTGTGCATTGAAATAATCATAGTCAGATGGAATCATCCATAATAATGTTGGAAGAGCACCATAAGTGGAAATTCATGACATGGTTGGCAGGGTCATCTCTTGCCTTTCCTTCAAACTTGGGGATGTCTGAAGGTAGCTTGGTAGGCATTGCAGGTCATGTGGGGTCATGCAATATAGGATCATTTGTGAGTTTTCTTAGATCTGGTATGTTGATAGAATCCAAATATGGCATCTAGAGTGGTGGTGGAGGGTTAGTTCCAGCCATGGTGTGAGTGTTTTGTGAACCTGACCCTTGAGGGGGACTAGGTGGGTTTGTACTTCCCCCTTGAGAAGAATTTTGCCTCCTGCTTCTGTGTAAAGGAGAGCGAGTGGATGGTTGACCTTGGGAAGTGGGACCAAGTAAAGTGGAACCAAGCAAAGTTGATCCCAAGATAGTGGAACTCATAGGGGTGTGAGAAGGTAAAGATAATGAGTGGGCAAGGATAGGAACTCCCCCTAGAAGAGGAGGGATATTTAGCAAGCGTCTGGAACGACGGGGATTCTATGGGTCCCCTATGATGTTCGACTAGCTAAGTGGATTGTGTGCAAATGGTGATGAGAGAGAAGTAAATGAACAAGAGCCTTTGTTGTAAGTTTTGAGCTTTCACAATGTAATTCACAATCAGATGTAATCACAAGGGAATCATACATAAAGCAATTGATAAACATACATGTGGATATGTGTTTTTTTTCCGCGTGGGAGAACAAAGAAAACAAATGATCGTGTCCTAAAAGACGTAATGTCCTTCCTCTCAAATAGAACTGGACATTCCAATAGCACTCAACAGTGGGGTCTGAAGCTATCAAAAGAGGAACTAGTGAAGGATGAAGTAATCAGTTAGAATGAGGGGTAGAGGCTGCATATCTCGAAAGAGCTGGTGATATTTCCCAATAGCCACACAAAATCTGATCAAGGTACAATTGCATCCCACAATTGCCACCTGGGTAGATGTCCTAAAATTTGGTCACTAGGTACCTCGGTCAAAGTGAGACATTTATATTTTTGGCCTAAGAAATGGGTCACGGGCTGGATCTCGTCCAAGAGGTGGGTGCCTCAAGGGGGGACGCACAGAACAACCGGACCTTGGCCTTCAACCCTTCATGGGTATCTCCCTGCCTTATGGTGTTAGGAACACTTGACTTGGAGGATTTAAAGTTCCCTATTTGACAACTTCTATTTCTTTGAAAATGTGAGAACCAGATAACAGGGAGTTATTTGGATGCCTATCCCCGAAATCCTACCTAGACTAAAAAATTTCTTTTGGCACCTCCTGTGGAGGAAAACTTAGTGAGATTTTAGAAAATTTTAGATGTTTTTGTTTGAGAGATTGGGGGTGTGAATGAAGCTCGTTGAAATTAAATGGGAGTGGATAGTTTTGTCAAGAAAAGGGGTGGGGTGTTTCAGAATCCCATTGGAGGAAACTTACTTTAACCTCCACGACTTCTAGATAAAACTATGTGAATGATTGGTGATCTTGTGTGTGAACAAGTGAAAGTGTGCCAAGTTTTTAATAATTTAGGTTTCACCTTGTTTCATGTGGACTTCGCTTGGTCCTTACAAGTGTTGATTACCTAAGTTATTATGTGTCATTGGTACAACCTTGTGGAATTTTAAATCCCTAGGAAAATAACATGTGGACATGTGGGTCCTTTACTCTTCCTTTAACTCCCTAAATGTGATTTAATGTAAGAAAGAAAATTTCAACACTATCCTATCTTTGTAGCATGTGGACATGTATGGGCCCGTTACAATCTTAAGATGTGTTTTGAAAAATAAACTTAGAAGAGTCCTAAGGGGGCTATTGTCATCTCCTAAAGATTTTGTCTTTTTAAGGGAGATGAAATTGTCCCACAACCTCTTTCTGATTCTGAAGATCGCTTTGAAGTGAGAGAGAAGAGCATACTCAACGATTGATATCCAATTTCTGGTCCCAATGCAAGTTTTATATGTGATGTAGAATGATTCCAACTTAACTTTAGTCAAAGCGACACATCCATGTGGAAAAATGACAAGAAAGAGGGAAAGTTATGATTTTAACCCCTAAGTGCCTATGTGTTTTGACTAATCCATTTATATGGAGAGGGAATGTAAGTGTGGTGTAGATTACAATATGCATGGAATCAATTTTAAGAAGGCTATGGGCCCTCCACAGATCACAAAAATATTACAATGTGTATTTTTCTGCACAGGTGCGCGGGTCTTAGACTAGACAGAGGTGCTTTAAGTGTCAATGCGTGAACTAAAAGAGACTGATGGACGCAAGTGCACATAAGGCGCTGAGTAATACAATGATTTTGGCGCACGTGTGCACGATGCGTGAACATGGGCCAGTAAACCCGCGCACAACTGTCACATGGCCGTGAAGAAAATTCTAGATGAAATTCCTTCAACTCAGCCTTGAATTTGGCTTCCTGTAGGTTGTCTTGGGCCGATTATGGTACCTACAGGTTAAATAAACAAATAGAAGAGATAAAATAACCCAAATGGGGTAGGAAATTGATACCTTTCCCCAGTGGAGTCGCCAATATGTTGTGTCTCTTTTGTCACTTGAGTGAGCAAATTAGAGATGCTTACAATCTTAGTTGGGTTAGCTAAGCAAGACAACAATAAAGGAAAGGGCTAGAAGAATAAAGCATACAATACTAAGCTAAGAATTAAACTAGGAATGGTAAAAACAATTAAAATGTAGTGCATAAGGACATACGAACAAGAAATAAACAAGACTCATGTCACCAATGGAAAGGATTGTATTAGTGAAAAGAAAACACCAAAGAGAAAGGGAGACTTTGGGTCCTCGCTTCCCCCAAGGGAGGTCTCTTGAACCCCCAAGATTGAGCTCTTCTTACAACTTGAAAAATTGAAAGAAATGGTGAAAGAATCCCAAGCTAATTCACTCAAAAGGTGATGTGAATAGCTCAAATGGAATGGTTCTAGTATGCTCTTGATGAGAAAAAAGGATTCCCTAAGAGAATAGCAACAACATAACCTTACAAATGAATTCCTTGAAAAAGTAGTGCACCCATGGCCTCTTTTTATAGCATAACTTTGAGGCATTATTCAACCAACTTTTAGTGTGAACAAGGGGCCATTTAGGGTACCCTTAGGTCTTTGACCAGCCACCCAGCCGGATTCAGTCGAGATTTGGATGTCAAATCGACTTGGAAGTTGAACCAAAAGTGGGTGGGATGCCGACCAACATCATAAATGCATAGTTCTAAGGTTTGCGCAGCTTTTAGCGTCCACAGTCGCACATCGTGTGTGTGTGTGCTTTTCCTGCATTTCTTGATGGCGCATGTGCACGTGCTCCTTGTATAGTCATAGCGCATCCTAATTTTATAACTGGTTGTATAGTTTTGGACCTTTTGGGAATTCATTTTTGGTAATTTTGGTCCATGGTTGAACTAATAGCTGTTTGGAGATGCTGGATTCCTGTAACCATGTGAGGATGATATTTCAGTGATAACAGTATCGAAGGATATGCTTTGTAGAATTCCAATGTATCTCATGTGGCTCCCGCATGAACCTGGAGATTGTGCCAATTGCATAGGAGAGGTCTGGTCTGGAGTGTGTGAGATACAACAAGATTCCCACTAGTTGTCTGTATAGTGTGTTGTCAACTAGTGGAGTGTCCCTGCCATCCTCAAGTTTGACTCCTGATAGGAAAGGAGTTGGGGAAGAATTGTAGTCTGTCATGTGAAATATCTCAAGGAGATATAGTGCATACTTTCCCTGATATGGTTTGATGTTTGATGCATCCTGACTGATCTCAAGTCCAAGGAAGAAATGTAGTGGGCCCATTGTTGATGATTAAAATCACAACGATGAATACTTCCCGCAAAGGATTTCTAAGCTCTATTATTTATTTATGATAATAATAATTAACTAGTAGGTGGGACCCCCTCGTAGACTAGAGGTGATATGATGGATGTGTTACACTTATAGGTTTGTTGTTGTTATAATGATTCCTACACAGTATTCTACAGTTGATGATGCAGTCTTGGTTTAATTCGTTGTGACAACATGGTTGGTTGATGTATTATTGCTAAATGTTATTGATGGTTACTCACAATACAGGGCAGTGCTATGGATATCAGAATTATGTTATTTTATAGGTTCTATGTTATGAATTAACATCGATTAAAATCCTTATACATATTTTATGTTAAAGGATGAGATTGGAGCTCAAAACAAAAAGGGAAAAAACTATAGTTAAATCCCAAGGCTATGGAAAAAAGATTGTATTTAAACCTTGAATGTATATATAATAGTGACAAATGGGAAGTGATGGACCTAGATTCTATACTATGCATTTTTGGTTAAATAATTATATGGGAAGCACATATGGTTATTATTAAAGTTGTGACATGTTTCAGGTGGCGCACTATACAAAGGATATGACATTGAATTTATGCAATGGATATGTTTTTTAATTTAATGGTTGATATTATGGTAATGGGTTGGCTAGTACAATGATTTGAATAGGTTCAGATGAGGAAGCGACGTGCATTTAATGCACATCACTCCAAACCACCATCGCGCTCATCACCCTAGCTGTAGTTGTAGTTTGCTCTGTTGGTTGTGGGAGCCCCGTGATTTCAGGTTTTGAAGGGGAAAACGTAGGCCAACTCTTCCTTAAAGTGATTTTTTTTTTAGGTATGGCTCTTTGCTTTCCATCCATGATGGCCTATCTGTACTATGAATCAATTTGTTGTCTCAGGATTCCATGAGTTCTGTGTTTTTCTTGAGTTTTCGACTGGGTATCAATGTGGTGTTTATGGTGTTCTCTGTGATTACTATGGAATGTTGGCATTTTAAAATAAAATGGCAGTCAGCTTGGGGTTTATTCTAGTTATCTGTGAAAAATGATGACAATGGTGCAACAAACTCTGATTTTTTTCTTATTCGCGCAGGTTTTACCACTAGCCTGGGTCAGTTGTTGTCGCCCCTTTTTCGTCTCCATCTTTGTTGTGATTCTTTCTCCAGGTTGTAATGCAACTGTCGAAAGTGGTATTGTTCTTTATCTATTTGGCCGAGCCTCAACCATTGTTTGTTATGGATTTTTCTTTACTATCACTATCGTCGAAAGTATTTCATAGTCCAATCTTTATATTGCCTAAAAATTTAAAGGGAGGCCTGTGTATGTATTGAGTGGCCACGAGTCGTGCTCTAGAATTCTTTCCACAAGTGTTTTAAGAATTCTCTCCTCTCATGTTTGTTGTAGTGGATGAATGATGTGTTGGTAAGCCTCACTGTCAAATTTGTTTTGAAGGTTATAGACCTCTTTGGTGTTTGGAAGAGACATGGTCTCTCCGTGTCTTCGATGATTCTTCCTTTTTTAAACCAGCTCTCGTTTCCTCTCTACATTAAAGTTTTAAAAGGAATCTACATGTGCCTGGTTTTTTGAGTTCGAATTGTTTCTATTTCTACTCAGACACTTTTTAGCTCTGTCAATATTTTGGGGTTATAAGCTAAAAGACTGTGGTGATTAAAAAAAAAGAGCACGGGCTCTCTGTTCTTCCAAGATTATACTTGATTACCTGTGGTTGCTTCTCGGTGGTAACTTCTTATAGGGAAGTAAAAGGATTACGATATCTCTATGTTTTCAAAGTTTAAACAAACTCTCAAGAACCTGACTTGGCTCTATTAAGCATGACTTGTTTCTATTTCCCCTCAGGCACCTTTTGGTTCTATCAAGATTTTGGTTTACCAATTAAATGACTGTGGTAATTAAAGAAAAAAAAAACATGGGCTCTCTGGTTTCAGAGACCATCTCTTGATCAAGTCTTTGTATTTACTCTCTGTGATACAATTGTTTATAAGGAGGGAATGAGATATCTACAACCCCGATTACTTTCAATATGGTTGAATTATGGTTGTTCCATCCATTGTTGTGCCAAAACCTAGCATGACTATGGTCCTGTCAAGTTAAGGGAGACACCTGTGTGTCGATATGGTTCTGTTCTCTTCGCGCATTATATGGATCTGTCTTTTGTTGATCATTTGTTTTGAAGGAAGTCTGTACATATTTTAAAAACATGGATCTCAGGCTCAAAGCTACATGTTTTTGGTTATTGTCGAATCAAGATTGGTGTCAATTATATTTTTGTTGACCCGTGTGTGATTAAATCGGGCCCGATTCTTGTTTGGATGACAGTGGACTGTGTCAGTCAGTATTGGAAGTCGAATGTTGGTGATTAATGTTGGGTCTATTATTATTTGATTTCAAGAATTGAACATTGTATATGGATAATTGGAATCACTGTGCATATTATGTTTGTTTTAAAAGGAAAGGATCAACATTAGAGTATACATGACTGTGGATCAAATGGTTATGATGTTACTGTGGAATTGGAAATGATATTTGCATAGTTATTGTATAGGATGCACAGATTGATATAATTGAAGAATTCTGGGTAATTGATTTTTTTCTTTTATTAAAGACAACATGCATTATGTCTTCAATTAAGGAACAATTAAATGATTTTGGTTTTAAAAGAGGTTGTTTTTTGGATTGTGATTGGAACAGAGTTATGGTATTTATTTGATTTAATTTATTTTTATGAACAATATCCATATTATTTCCTCTTACATTCTCACGTTTTTGCTCATTATAACCCCCTCATGATCCCAAATTCATTTTTACATGCCCTGTTCAATAAAATAAAATCAAAAATCTGTATGACACTAGTAAAAGATGACATAGAAATAGATGGAAGATGATATATTTTGGTATTGTTTTCACAGTCAGTTATTTAATAAAAATTTTGAGCAATACTTGTTTTCTTACTCCCTATCATGATATCACTTTTTCGCTCATTACAATCCCCCCAAATATCCCATGAACCCTATTTCACCCCCTGCTCATTGAGAAATTATTAAATATTTTTTATGGATTGGATTGCACGGGACTTATGTTAATTTCTGAGCCAAACTTTGTTTCATATAAAGAGAATGTCATGTATGGTCTATTAAGGGCTAGTTGCTAATAAATTGCAAACATGATGAGTTTCTTCAGCAGAGGAAGTCATGTCAGAAACAATAGGGGAAGAGGTAGCTAGAACAAAGGGCCTAGAAGGCCCAAATTCTTAATTCATTTCGATGTCGATCCTCAGGAGTTGAACCAACTTTTTAAAAATGGGTTGTTCAATTGGATTGTGAAAGGGGTCATTCAACCTAGACTATAGAGTCCTCCCTTCCAGCCCCAAAATATTCCTGGTATCCTTGTGCCTCCTAATGTATCTATGCAACCAAAAGTTCCCAATAATTATGGATGGCGGGAGATTGTTCATCCAAGAGTATCCCACCATCATGGCTGGCCCAACTTGTCATTTCCTCGTCCTCCACCACCTGTAAACCCAAATGTTCAAATTTCCCCTGCACACTCACCTGTACAGTTCTCCCATGCAAGAAAATGACTCAAAACCGAGTTTTCCCATGTGAAAGGCAAAGGTAAAGTTGTTGCTTCCCCCTCCTCTCCTTCAAGTGACTTAGCAAAGTCAGTGTCCTACTGTATGCACTTGAGGGGTGATTTCTCCCATGTTATCAGTGAGATTAAGCCTCTAGGTTCCACCCAACCTAAGGTTAATTCATAGAGGTCCAAAGGGGACAACAGTGACAAGAGAAGAATTGCCTCTCAAAGTGGCAAATATGGATTTTGATTTATGTGTTATAATTGATTTGTTGAGGACAATAGACTGCAGAAAGTTTTGGACAACAAACTATTTTGGGGGATATTGTGGATATTTACATGTTTTGGATACAATTTGAAATATTTCTGATATTTAAATTTCAAATTGTGAAAATAATTATGGGAGCCACAAGGAAGAATGCATTTAATTGGTTGTCTAATTGTGTTTATTTTTTTTAAGAAATAAAAGGGAGTCATAAGGGATCCCACCTACTAAGTTATTATTTAATAAAAAGACCTTAATTATTATTATTATTATTACTTCCCCTAAACTAAAATTAGTTAAGTTTAAGTAAATTAACTAAATGAGGTAGTTGAACTACTTCAACTAATTTGGAATGCATAAAAGCCAAATGAGAAGGAAGAACAAGGGGAGAATAGAAGGAAAAAGAAATACTAAGGTTTTCTTTTGAGTTTTATTGAGATAGTTCAATTTTCATTCATTCTTCAGTTCATTAAAGGCCTAGTTCACTTTTTGATAGCAGGGTACTATTGTAGACAACAAGGTTCAAAGCTGAACCATATCATTTGGATGCTTGTTTCAGAGGTGTTGATCTATCTTTGATAGTCTGTGTATACTTGTCTATTTATGAATTGAGTTTCATGACTGATAAAGGATATTGTGCAGAGTCAAGTGGGAATCAGTATGTGGCAAGATGATCCATATTTTAAAGTTCATTTTTTACTTCTTGTCAGAGTCCTTTTGTATAGTTTTCATCGGGGATATCTAAGTTTGACCTTGGTCCATTCCCTCACAGGGATTTTTGTATAGATAAAGACACTTTTTATTTCTTGGAATGAAATAAAGTGATTTCTATTCTGTCTCATTTGTGTCAATTTGTGACTTAGTTACTTTTGATTTGATCTCCACATTTATTTTCTGCAATCTGCGTATGTTCAGAAAATTATATAAATTTTTTATATTTTGCAACAATCTTTTCATTTAAAAAATCAGCCTAAGCTCTTGTAATTAATACTTGTGGACTCGTAAATACATTTTTAGGCTATAAAACATAGGGTAATATTCCCAACTATATTTCCTTAGCCAAGAAAGATTAAAAAATGCTTGAGTAAGATAATTCATATATTTTCCTCAACATTTATTTGGCAACCATACTGGGGAGATTTTCCATCTGTCTCTGGTTGATTGTATGCTTGATTATCATTGAATATATTTATATATATTTGTTTGATTCTTTGACTGTTCTTTTCTTCATGACTGTACTTGTTGCAAGGCATCCCAATATTGAGCCCAGTGTTAAAGATCAGACCGACATTTCTTTAACCTTATTTAATACCATCTTAGAGACTTCTAATACCTAGGTTGAGCTTGAATGCTCGTGGGTAGTGATTGAACAAGACATAAGTGTCTGAGAACATTGGAAAGCTAGGAAAATACAACCTAGGAATCAACCATAGCTTTCTTTTCCTACAGTTTTGATCTTCTTTTCTTGTCCTTAAACCCTCACATCTATAGGATAAGAAGAGGTTTGTCACTTGAGATCAACCCTATTGCTAAAATAGGAAGAAGAAACGTTGTTTTGTCAGCCCAACAAAGTACTCTAAGGATAAATTTGTCTGATTCAACTAGTTCGTCTTTCTCTCCCTTATCTATCATTCACAAGATGGCATCTAGTGGTGGCTCTGGTGGCACTGGAGGTGCTTCTTCATCTCAACCTTCAATCTCGTCAGTGATTGGTAGCTTATATAGTCACCAAGTCCTTGTTCAATCTACTAAAAATCCTGCCAAGTTCATTAAAAAGTATGGGATCTTTTAGTTTGAAGAAGATGCTACAACCACTCTGTGGCATGTTTCCTCTCCTCTTAACCTAACACCTGCTACTCATCCACTTCCTAAATTCAAATATCATCTCCCTAGGTTTGCAGGGAATAACACAATCACTATGAATGAACACTTGGTGGCATTTTCTAATGTTGGTCACAACATAGGAGCCAATGACAATGACACTTGTATGTGCTTATTTTTTAATTCCCTTGAAGGGAAGACAACTGTCGATTTATTTGATCTTCCTTCCAATATTATTTCTACTTGGGAGGAATTGTTTTATTGGTTCAAGTCTACCTATGGGGAGTCCAAGAGCCCAACCGAGTAGTTATGGGAGTACAATAACATTGCTTATAAATACGGTGAGACTATCAAGTCTTTCAACTTGCATTTCACCAAATTATATAACCAAATTCCTGAAATCATTCACCCTAAGAACCAATCCACTTTTATGCATTAGTATAATGATCTACCTTCCCCTTACCATCATAGGCTTGAAGAAAAATCCATTGAAAACCTTGGTTCTGATCTGCATACTTGTTTATAGTATGAAGAACAACTTGAAAGAATAGGTCTTCCCAAGGGAGACTCAGTTAAACAGATGGACATGTCCACCCTCTTACAACTTGTACAAGACATGAATAATCGAATGAAAATGTATGAGCGGAAGGGAAATTTCCCTTCACTTACCCCTAGGGCCTCATATTCTTCTTCACCACCCTTTAGGAATCCTAACGAAAACAATTTTCAACCTAATGCCATCATGCCTCGCAGTTGGTGTAACTTTTACGAGGAACACCATGAGGAAAGTACTTGTGAGGTAAAGAAGAGTGCCAGAGATAAAATATTTGGTAAAATGCCTGAAACTACTATTGTTGTTCTAGATTTTGCAAAACCAGAGGATGTTATGATCATAAATACTATGAATAAATCCTATGCTCTGAAAGTTAAATATGATCCTCCTCACAATTCTTCTAGCCCAAGCTCATCTTCACCAACTACTACTGTATAGGTTTCTAAAACTCATGACAGTCAAGGAACTTCCTTCCCTCTTCCCTCTTCCAAATACAACATTCTCAATCAATTGGCCAATATTAAAGTTGATGCTACCCTCCTAGACATGGTTGTCGTCCCTGAGCAACAAAAACATCTGAAAAATTTCATGGAAGGAAAAGGTTCCATTGTAGCCAACCTCTCTGAAGAGGTAGATTAAGAGGATTCAACTATAAATAAAGTAGGTGTACATAATTTCAGACACCCTGTAAAAAACCCCCCGTTTTTATTTCTGTAAATATTATGGACAAAATAGCCCATTGTTGTCTCATTGAAGATGGTTCGGGCCCAAGTGTAATGTCGAAGATTATTATGGAAGAGCTAGGATTGTATTGTACAAATGAAAATGCCAGAAGCATGCTCTCTTATAATAGTTTACAACAATAGACCATAGGTGATATCAATGACATGACCTTGGTTTTGTGCGCGCTTCATGAAATAATGACAACCCCTAATATTCAGGTAATTGACATGTCAGTGAGTAATTATTCAATCATATTAGGAAGAGACTAGCAAGATTTGACAGGTGGATACCTATCACTCGACGAGACACACTTATCCATTCCTCAGAATGGTAAAAACATTATAGTCCTAAGGGAGGGAAGAATATCAACTTATATAGAAAGAATCCCACAACCTAATGTAAATTATATTGAGGAGGACCTAGGAGTGTATTCCATCTTTGCAGATGAGGACAACACTACCTTGGAATAAATCAACATAGAGGATGGGATGTGGCATATTCACTTTGATGGTTCATGCTCCAATGAAGGAAATGGAGTTGGAATTATCTTGTACTCTCCTGTGGGTAAAATTCACAACTTTTCCTATAGGTTAGAGTTTGCTTACACAAACAACATCCCTAAATTTGAAGCGTTACTGCTAGGCATTGAAAATGCCTATAATTTAGGTTTTGGTCACCTTATAGTTTTTGGGGATTCTAAACTTGTTGTAAATATTGTACATAAGATATATTCTCCTAGCAATAAGTTAATGAAATGTTACACCCAAACTGCTTGGGAACTTATCTCGAACTTTCTATTGTTGGCACAGGGGCAGACCCAGGGTTCAACGCTTCAACAACGCACCAACAAAACCCTAACTACCAGCCCTTTCGGCAACACCTGTGAAGCATATGAAGTCTCACCTGAGGTAGAGGCAGGGGGGTTGCAGGAATCAGGTGTCTACAACCAAGCTGGGACACCCATCTATGATTAGAACACTTAGTATAACACTTAGAAAACAATATCCATTAGTTCATGAGTCTCATTCACATCGCAGATTAAACCCTTATTACAGATCAACAAAGTAACAATAAAGATAAATCACTTTCAATCACTTAGCACATAGCATTAACTGAGATCTAACATTCATTTATATTTAATACCATTAAGAAATAATCATCAAATGCATTCATCATACATTATAACAACAACACTAAGAAAATAAACAACATAATCCACATTGCACAAAGAACATCAAGACATAGGATATACGTCCACCAACTTCTTATTCTTATTTATTAGTCTTCAATTTTCTTACATTCAGTCTCTCATGTGCACAAAGCCACAGAGCCAAACTCCATAGAGGATAGGAGATCTGCGCGCTGCACACCAGATCCTCCTTCCCAAAATCAGGTCAAGGCACATAGCCAACTCCTTAGTAGCACATAGCCTTACTTTACACTATCTGTCTGCAAAAAGAAACTTACAACCTCTTGAACTAAGCCAACATTAACACTTACAACATATTGTGCACATAGACAACCATCCATTCTATGCTTCTTACATTGCTTAACTACTTATTTATACATTTACAAAAAGGCCTAAACATGGGTAAACCCATGGGCCGACATCCCATAACTTGTTACATAAACCCTAGTAAACTCTTTGCTGGGTCCACAAGCCCACAAAATAGGTGAGATCCAATGATATTGTCTCTGCCTGGGCACTCCATCTTCGACCAGACTTTCAAAGTCCCAAAAGTGGTCAAACATGACCAATGTTTCCTCAAAACTTGGTCAAGGGACAACAGACCCCCAACACTCACCTGTGACTCGTACCGAGTCACTCAGATCTGGGAAACACTACTTCAAAGGCCTCGATCATATCTCGAGCTACCTCGACTTTCTCCTTCGCTAGAGCTTCCTTCTCGACAAACTCCTGAATCACTTTCTCTATAATAGGACCTTTTCAGGCATTGTTCCACTGTCGCAACCACTTGTTCTAGCTGCGAGCCTTTTCCTTCAATCTCTTCAAAAATCGTGAAGGCCTCATATTGCATCGGTTGTAGTCTATGTGTAAATTCCATGACTCTACTTTGGATGGCAGTAATATTTTGCTGGACTGTGCGCTGCTCCTGTGATCTCTTCATTCACTCGACCATAGTGAGTATCTTCATTCGCGCCTACATGATGGATGCCTACTGTTGCATCTTCTGGATCTGTGCTTCCAGTTTCCTCAGCTTTGGATCTTATGTGAGGCGTTCATAGGTTTGTGCACTTTGATCACTCAACTTCTTACATTCTAAGGCGAGGACCTGGATCCTTCCAACTGCTCTCTTAGCAGCTACCTCCCTTTGGTCACACACTTCTTATAGAGTGCTAGACAATACTTGAATATATAACTCTGTTATCCTTGCTTGAAGCTTCTGAATGGCCTCAACGAGATTCCCCACTTGCATCTCGACTGAATCCGGTTCCTCCTGTGCCAAGCCCATCACAGAGCAAAGTGCTTTAGTCACCGCTTCTTTTACTGCAGTCTGCTCTGTGAGAAACTAGTATTTTTATTTTTGTATCTTCACATTTTCCTCCTCGAACATTGCCCAAATTTCATCTTTCTCCTTCTTGTAGGTGGTTACACAAGACTGCGCAACTTGTAGTTTCTCTAAGACCTCCTCCTTTTATTGCTTCAATACTTCTGTAGCATGTTCCTTTTCTTATTGGACTCATTGAATCCAAGCCTCTGTTGCATCTTCTAGTCTTCATAATTGGGTGGGTTCATCCCCCAATTCTACAATCTTCGACGAAGAAGGCGCAGTAGGTACTGCGTGAAAAAAGTGGTCCCGACACAACTTTAGACGGGTTAAATAAGAAAGCGTCATAACAGATTCCTCTAACGGGAAGGAATGTGTCCATAAATGAGAATCTATCCATTATGGCATGGTATCAACGATCCATTTTCTCATAAATGCATGGTGCAGACCCCCAAACCCTCAGGTCCAAGGTCCGCGCAGGATCATTCTAATCTACCCTTTGAGTCTGATTGACTCTTTTGGTTTCCCCTAGGGAAATACCCTTCACACACAACAATGTATCCACAGGTCCTTATGGGTGTTCTTGTGTGATCAAACATGAAGCATCAACACAAATATCCTGACCCGAAATAGGATCGCGCCCTTCGCAACTTCGGGACTTCGGGTTTCATGATTTCACAATTCCTGATGTCAAGGGTTCTTATCTCTACGACCCCCGAAACCCGAATTGCCGAACTTCGGTGCACTCGAAAAAGGTTGAATTTTCAACGGTCTTCTCACTTCATTGGGATTTCGGACTTCGCGATTTCATGAATCCAAATGCAAGGCTCTTCGTCCTTCGACCTCCGAACCCCGAAATGGTCCACAAGGTTTTACTCTGCCAAATTACCTTAGACACACCACCTGTCGTCCTTATGGTTTTCTACCTTTGACGTAGACTCCTGCCATGTGTCACTCTTCCCATGTGTCTCTCCCAAAGCATTGTCTCCTCTGTCTCCCGACACCTGAAGTGCCGAAATCCTGAAACTCTAATCCAACTCCTATCGCAACTCACGACTTTGGGACTTTCATTTCACTGTGCTCAATTCCTTGTCATTAGGATCCCCGAAATGCCGAAATGATCCGATGGTTTGTGCAAAGCACGATCAACGATCCACATTGATTCTAGATCCTAGAGTGGTAAGCTCATCTGCCTCTAACCACCCTGCGACTTCCATGGATCCTACGGTCCTCGTGATTTCGGGAATTCTCCACAGAGAATTTCGACCGCTAGTTGCTCCTTGATAACTCCTGTGAAATAAACCAAGGTTCTTCCATTGGGATTTAACTTTTGCAAAGAAACTTTGCTTCATCTCCATTTTGTTTATCTCAAAGGCACTAACCCTCCTGAGCTTTCCTTGTAAACTTGAGTCTTCAAGAAGACTCCTGCACACACTCCTTGCGGCAATCCCTCAAATAATCTTGATTATTTGAATTCTCTCGACTCTATGCACTTCTTTGCAACAGTAGTCCTTCAATTCACCCTTTAGTTGATAAGTTCTGAGCTTTCAACTAGCCTACGCACACCTTGCACGGCTTCTGTGCCTCACTTTCACTCTTGTGGAAATGAGAACAACGGTATCTCTCCTGAGATTTCAGAGATAAACTCTGAACCTCCATCAATGCACTCCTTGCGGACGATTTCACTGCACTCCTTGCAGGAACTTCTCACTCAGGAAGAGAAACAATTGAAACTCATTCTCTCTCTCTCTCAGACTTCAAACATTCAACATGAAATCATACATTCACACAATATTAAAGAAAATGCATAATGAAGAGAATAAACAACCATAAACATACCATTCAACATGTATACACAGAAAGCATCATAACACCATGAATCTGAATCAAAGATTCATATATTAATTCAAAACTTCTGTACATGGGTTCTTCTCTTCAACTTTCTGCTACAACTCTCTGCTTTTTCTCTATGCTCAATGATGCAATGCTCTCTAATTGATAATGTTACAATGATACAAAGGTGAGGGTGTCTATAGTCAGTTTTCCCTCCTACGCTCCTAAACTGTCTAATCTGGAATTTAAATCTACCTACTTTCAATAACTATGCATAAATTCCTCTACCTACTACAGATGAGAGAGAATCGCTCATGATCTGTCTACAATATGCAAGTGCACCTCTCTTAAACTAATACATTAATATCTGTGCATTTCTTTTAAAATATTCAAAACACTTTTTCAACATGTTGAAATGTGTTGGCGCTTGTCCCAGTTGTCTTCCACCTTCGCGCTCGCTTGCTGCTGGCGATGCTCCTGCATCACTGCATTTTCTAGCCGTTCTGGGGCATCATTCTAACGGTCGGGGCACCTCCAATAGTCATATAGCTTCACCGTGGCGAAGTCCCATTCTGCGTGCTTCTGCTATTCCAGTGAGGTTCAAGTTTTGTATATCTCCCTCCTACGAAGTCTTCCTTCTGTTCTCTGTAGCTTCTCATAGATTTTCTATCTTAGATTTCTTCTTATTGAGCTTCCTGGCCTTCTTTCCTATGATTTGAGATTCTCTAACACTTTTTGGAATCCTCTTCCCATTTGTATTCTTATTCTCTCCTAGTGTAAGGACTTCACACTACTGATGTGTTCTTACATATTGTGAGGTTAATGTCCCTTCTCTTACTATTTATGGGGTGGCTATACTTCTTTCCTGCACGAACAAGTTCTTTAATCCTTCCTGCATTCTTTCAACTTCGACAACTAATTCTATTTCCCTCTTTTGCTTCGAATTATCCTCTTTTTATTCTATTAGTTGCTCTATTTTTCTGGTTATGAAGTCCCTTAGTTCTTTCTTTTTCTGTTCTGTATCTTCTTCCTCTACTTTCCTTCTAATCTGATCCTTCTCAATCCAAGTCTTTCCTAATAAAAGTGGAAAAGGGGCACTGTTCTCAACAAATTTAATGACTTCAAATTCTTCTTTAGTCGATGTTTCATGAGAAATCATAGGTATATTAATAACTCTTCCACATAGGGTTATCATATTTCCTTTAAACAATCCTATCCTTCCCAATGAAGGTATCATAACAGGCCTTCCCAAATTTTCCCAAGAGATTTCTGGCATAATATTCATGTGTGTTTCTTCATGCAATACACAGTCGATGTCGAAGTCTTCTATTCTTGTAAATATGAATTGTTTTTCTTTCAGGATCTCTGGTAAACTGATGCCTCTGTGATCATCCATTACTTCTTTTAACTGTACTAACATAGTCTAAGCTTTCTATGATTCTTTCTCTTTATGATTATATAATATTCTCTTAGCCTCTTGAATTTATTTAGAGTTTTCTTGTCTCATGTTCATCTTTTCAACTTTAGCAATCATTCTTGGACAATCCTCAACCTTATTACCAATAACTTTACAATAAATACAAATAGGACCTGTACCAGGGCATTATTTAGCAAGATGTCCCGATCTTCTGCAATTATAACATAGTGTCAATCCTCTCTTTCTTTTAAATGATCCCCAACCTCTCCTGTACTGCACACTGGGATCACAGTGATGGACTTTAAATCTGCACAACTTCTTTCTAGGTTCCTGCATCCACTTATTAGTCCAAAAATTCTTTCTATGCATAGGAATAACATATCTTTCTCTATTTCTATCAAATTTATTCAGATCAAATATTTCTTCTAACTGTGCCCTACCATTCAGACTAGGACAAAACCTATCAAACATACCTAGATTCATTCTTTCGAAGAAAACATTTCCACTTATCTTACCCTTACTAGAGAACAAAGCTTTAATATCTTACCTCTTTTCTTCAGATCATGTTTCTTTCTTAGCACAGAGATTCACAAGTCAATTAGAATACTACGCACTACAACAATAGATCTATGCATAGAGATTTATTTTTTCTTCAGTTCCCAACAATCAAAGTTTCACATCTCGACAACATAACCACTTTTTGGTAGAGGGGCAGACCCAAGGTTCAATGCTTCAACAACACACCAACAAAACCCTAACTACCGGGCCCTTTCAGCAACACCTGCGAAGAAGATGAAGTCTCACCGGAGGTATAGGCAGGGGGTTGCAGGACTCAGGTTTCTACAACCAAGATGGGACACCGATCTGTGATTACAACAGTTAGAAGAGAACTTAGACAACAATATGCATTAGTTCACGAGTCTCATTCATATTGCAGATTAAACCCTTATTATAGATCAATGCAGTAACAATAAAGATCAATCACTTTCAATCACTTAGCACATAGAATTAGCTCAGATCTAACATTCATTTATCTTTAATACCATTAATAAACAATCATCATATGCATTCATCATACATTATAACAAAAAAAATAAGCAAATAAACAACATAATCCACATCACACAAAGCACATCAAGACACAAGATATACGCAGTTCACCTCAGTGTGGGGCTACGTCCACCAAATTTCCACCAACTTCTTCTTATTATTTATTAGTCTTCAATATTCTTACATTCAGTCGCTCCTGTGCACAAATCCACAGAGCCAAACTCCGCAGAGGATAGGAGATCTGTGCATTGTGCGCTAGATCCTCCTTTCCAAAATTAGGTCAAGGCACAGAGCCAACTCCTTAGTAGCACATAGCCTTACTTTACACAGTCTGTCTGCACAAATCAACTTACAACCTCTTACACTAAGGATACATTAACACTTACAACATATTGTTCACATAGCCAACCATCCATTCTGTTGTTCCTGAGTCTGTACCTAAGGCTTTAAAAGACACTGTCAAGGCATCCGAAAGTATACAAAAAGGTTGATACAGGATTATACTTTAACCTTCGGCGTAGGAAACTAATGAAGGTTTCTATGTTCTCGCTGTCTAGCTTCCAACTACTCTTGAGCAGTTATATCACGCTCAATGGCTTCCCATGAAAGTTCTAATTCCTCCCAGGTATTAGCAGTTTTAAGGATTGTATCGAAAAGATTTAAAGAGATATGATTTTGATTAGAAAGTTCGGGTTGAATATTTGGTTGAGTAGCTGCAGGGACAGTCATTGAGGAACAGTACCAGTATGGAAATGATTTAACGTGATATTTCAATGCTATCTCAATTTAGTCGAAATAAAAGAGATTTTTTGCATGAGGAACAAAATAAGAATGCAAACTGAAGGCCCTTTCCCGTAACTGTGTTGTTTTTCAGTAAAGATGTGGAATGAGAGAAAAACATTTAGTTGTGGATAACGTAAGGTTCCTATTAATAGAAAACTCACACATACACAGAGGAAGAAATTGACATAGAAATAATTGACATAGTGTAAATAAACATAAAATTCTGTAAATGCGAATTGGTCTTACACCTGCTGATAGCCGGTGCAGAGGAAAGACAAGAAACAATTACAGAAATTTAAAATCCCTTCACCATAGTAGTGGCCGTACTAAGTTATAGTGATACACATCAATTATGTAGAGCAAAATGAAAATAAACAAGAAAACATAATGAAACAAACTTGTAACACAGTCGTGACAGAATCAGAAATCTTCAAATTTGCTTGTATTAACTTCCTTGATGCAAAATCTCTATTACATTCATTACCAAAAAGTCCAGCCTTTGGTTCTTCTTTTGGTGATCTATTTATACAAATTTGCCCTTTCCTACTCCTATTTTCAAAAAGGTGCCAGCTACCTGCCTCTACGTGACTTAGTGCATATTATACATTTGTCCATAAACTGGATACAAGTTGTGAAAGTTCCGCTTGGCAGCTGTAAGGAACGAAGACACCCCATCTCTTCTACTTTATTTTGAAAAAGGGCCAGGTGCTTGTCTTTTCATAGACTCAGTGCATATCCTACATCTGTCCATGAATTGGGATACAAGCTGAGACGACTCTGCTTGAAAAATGGCTTCGACAAAGTAGCACTCTCGGGATAATTGTGGAAGTCTATTCCCCATATATGCATAAACCATATCAAGGGCGCCGAGTTGTGTGCTGGGCTGAATCAAATGTTCATCAATTTGAGCCATGTCTACCTTGTCTATCTTAGAGATATCTGCCAAATTTCTCTCATTTTTCTCCTTCATGTCGAGGGAGATCCGCTCTAAATTCATCTGCCTTAGCGTCTCTATGTCACCCCCACTTTCCATCCCCAACAGTTCACCATTTATGGATTTGAAAGTTTCTTCTAGTGAATTTGTCACTTTTTGAGCCTGCTCCTTGCTTAGAGTAATATCATGTTCCCAATTTTTTAACAAAATATTTCCCCTAGTCTGTTCAGCAATGGTGAGCCCGGGAGACCCTGCTGAAAACCTATTTTTGGTGGCTATCACTGCTTCTTGGAAGGTGATCCGAGCAGCTTCCGCGTTTCTTTCCTTGACAATCAGATTCTTAGAAATCTGATGCATTAATAGGCAATCTCCTCGATATTCCCCTACTTTGTTTAGCAGACTCTGTTGAGCAGGAAAGATCCTGCTCCGAATGTCGATTGCCCGGGATTTAACAATCTCGATGTCGATCACATTGCTGCCTGCGACCTCTTCCTAACGTTTTTCGGGATTAGAAGTTTTCCCCATAGAACTTTCGGCCTCTTTTTCTTTGTCCTTGGAAAGTCCCAAACCTCCCAACACCACGGGGAGACATCTTCTCCTATGTTCCTGAAATTTTAAAACAGAGGCCCTATCTTCGGGTGCTAGGGATATGATTCGAAATTTCACTTCTGAATAGGACCTCGCCCCTCGAAAAACATCATCCGAGGGCGAACACTCGTGTTCAAACCTCTTTAATCCACAATTCCCCAAATGGGTGCTTACAATTCTCTGCGGATCATGCTTTTTGTACTCAATAGAGACTAGGCTCAAATCTTATTAGGTTGCAGCTTCAGCCTTAGCATGCCCGAAATCTAATAAGGAATAGGAATTAAGCCGAATAGGAAAAAACGGCCATACCTTCTTTGATGATGCTTTGATCTCTTTGCTTACTCCACCGATCACTGTTTGTCGTGCAATCTCGCGACAGGCCAGATTGTCGGGGATGAAAAGCGGTAGCGCCAGAGGAGGGACAGCTGCTCCGAAAACTCTAAAATAGGAGAATTCCTCTTCAATGTACCAGTCTGTGATATGGCTCAAATTCGCAGCAATGCTATCAAAGATGCGGGGTGGTGAAAGACCAAAAATGGCGATGTGCAAGGGCACCATCACCCAGTTGAAAATCTCATAAATAAAATCATTTGCATTATTTTCCCACAGCTTGTTGTGGTACTCATGAACAGTTTTATCTTGGGTTGGACTCCAAGCCAAATTCATCAAAGGAAAAGGCATCATGGAGCATATCGCATCCATGATATACGCGTACATGAAGAATCCGGAGGGTCTCCCGGCTTCTTTTTTGTTCCGTTAATCTGTAATTTTGTTGAAAAGACTGTCGGAGAGCATCTTCACCCAATTGAATGAGCAACCTTCTACTACCCGAAAAATAAGAGGCACCCACTGGATGTAAAAATGTGCGGTATCTTCCCATCCGAAAAGCCGACAAGTCATCATCGCCACATACATATACTGTGGCTCCAATGAAGAAATCGAATACACACCCTTGTCATTCACTCTGAATGTTGCAGAATGCGAAACCCAATCTTTAATCAAACTAGGCATGGTTTTATCAAATTCCTCGCATTCCTTCTTTTTGAATTCCTCCAGGAATTATTTGCCATATGTATACTCGGAAGTTGTTGGGAGCTTATACATAGCTTGAATATGCTCTGGTCTGAAATTTCCGACCATGGCCTGTTGGTCATTTACGATAGTTCTGGCAGTCAGGTCGACGTGATCCAATGCGCATCGGATCATGTCGTAGTATGGGAGCAACCGAGGTCTGGTTGCTACCAGGTGCATTCCCGACTGAACAATTGTATTGTACTTAGTATTCAGGTCATCCTTTATAATATCGTTGTCATCGTCCTCCGATTCAGAATAGTTTACCAACTCAGACTGCAGGATGTCTGAAATAAATGACCAGGTGGGTACCGAGCCTCCAGTCCGTGGTGAGGTGTTTGAGACGTTGTCTAGACCCTGCGCTGCAACCTCGACATTTGCTTTCGCTGCTCTCCTTGGGGCCATGGTTTTCGCTTGCTTTTTCGCTCTTCTCAAATAAACCCGTGTATACATGCGGAAATAAGTTCCTTCGGAGCAAGTTGAGCTCTGTGCACTTATGGGAAATGTTAAAAAGGAATGAAATTCTCGTATATATTTAAAAACTCTGTACCTTTTGAATACGTCTGTCAAATCACACATAAAACCAAAATAAATGTATAAATCCAATCTTATTTATTCATGGATTTACCCTAAATCCTCATTAATGTCATCAATGTTCGGTGGCTTGACAGGCAATCGGTTCATGGAGAGCAAGTAAATCCTTTGTGAAGTGTGCCAACCTCGATGCGCGAGACGTATCTCGCTTAATTTCATTTTTCTCAAATTTCAAATCTTAACGGCTTAAGGATTTCCTCGCTTTTCGCCACATCATGAATTTCCTCTTATCATTTTGACTTTACAACTCGCGAGACTGCGAGTTCCAATTTTAGCTTAATTAACACTAACCGTGATTTGGTGGATCCTTAATTATATAATTAACTTAATCGCCATATCGTGACTCGGGAATTCGAAGACAAACTTTTTGGAGAATGATATGTCGAGTCGCGATATCGCGATGTGGCGATAATTAAGGCTCGAATTAAGAGAGGGATATTTTAGATTAGGCGATTAATTAATCTCGCTATAATTATGTCGCAACTTCGCGAATCGAAGTTTTGGACACCTTAAATTTATGAAGGAAAATGCCGAGCGGCGATGTGCCGAGAACCAAATTTAACCGTGGTTAGTTTTTTACCCTAGGTTCCTGACCAAGGTTATCAAAGAAGTTATCGTGCTCTCAGCTCTCGAGGTTATAAAAACAAAAAATTAGGGTCGACGACTGCCGAGGCGCGAAACCCCGACGACGTGTAAACATGGTTAAAGGTTTTACCCCAGTTAATGCCTTGGACGAAAATTAGAACCGAGTTCGCATTTTCGTGGCTCGGGACTTGTGAATTCAAGAAATAAAGTGTCTGACTTGCGAGACCCCGAAATAAAACAAAAAATCACACGTACTTACGCAAAAAGAATCTTTTTTGAAAGTGAAAAAGCATTGCTATTCAGGCGACAAGATTTCAGAGCTTCATAATTTCGGAAGGAAAAGAAAAACAACTTTAGATCTCAAGCATGAAAAGTTGAAAATTGCGCGAGGTGAAAAACAAGGGTGGCTCCAACATAGGCTCCAACTAAGGATCCCGCTTCCCTGTGAGGCGGGAAGAACAATAGACCAGGTGCCAGAATTGGGTAAATGGAGTCATAGGCTGAAAAATCAAGGTCAAAGATAGAAGGGGAGGAGAATTTCGCTTGGAACCCCAGAAAATTTTTTGAACTCAGATACTCTTTCTGAACACAGCTGAAGTCACTTTCGCAATTTTCCCTTTCTTGCTACTAAGTTTTGGGGGCGCTTTAAGAAAGTCGTAACTCTCCTAGGATTTTCAATAGGTCTTGTGATTCTTGGCTTGTATCAAAAGAATGATATTATCTATTCTGAAATAGGGAAGTCCCGTCGGAATTTGGGGAAATGATCAAGTTTTCAGAAAGCGTTGATTACCAGAGTAGATTGATGTTTACGTATAACAGCCTTACAGATCTCTCAGACATTGCTTCACTGCCAGCGAGCCTGTTCAGTACCCCGGTGAAGTTGTCTGACCCTTTTTTACTGAATTTATTTTCACCACTTCGGAAAATATTTATACGTTTAAACGCTAAGACGAGGGAAATCATTTCTGAATTTCCTTTCATCGTCTTAATGGAATAGGTGGGGGCAATCATTTCTGAATTTCCTTTCACCACCTGTCGCGGTATTTATTTTAAAACACGAAGATGGGAGAAATTAGTTTATATCAGGGCTGAGATCTGTGTAATATTTTTTATCAGAGGTCTGTCAACTTATTTTGATTACTCGGTATCACCCTTCCTTTGACCCTCACAAGACCTTTAGTTCTTAGGGAGACAAGGGAGAATAATAAAAAACTTTAAGGGACATCCTGTTCAAGCAAATTTGATTTTTTTCGACGTTGTTGAAAACCCTAGGAAAGTTAGGATCACTATAAACCTTCCTTAACTTAGCAGAAGATCAAGTAGTTGTGAGAACCAACCTTCTTATTAAGATCTGTTCCGAAATCCCTGAGGTTTAAAACGAAAAATTTTTACTCCTTTGCAAAAAACTCGGGAAGATAGTGACCTGCTAAAGTTAGGCTCCGAATATAGACAGAAAACAAGCTAGCAATTCAAAGGCTTAATATACAAAAGTGACAATAGTTCGAGACTGGTTTTCAGATATATTTAGGAACAAAATTTATGACTGACTATTTTTTGGATTTTAATATATTCATTCAAATTATTCGGTTTGGGGATTATGAAGTAAAAAATAATCCTATTATCTGCTTTATATATTTCAATTTGAACAATATTTACCTTAGATTGCTTTAAAGCAGCCTTTCAGGACTAGAGTATTGGAAAAACTTACCTCTGTCTTTACTTTTCAATTTCTTTGTGGGCTACGAATTATCTTATGTATCACCTATTTTATGTCTTTCTGTTTCCCACACTGATCTGCACCTTATTTCTTCAGCTAGTTTCATCTGCAGCTGGAATCCTGCAAAAACAAATACGAATTTGAAAAATGCATTGAGAATTTAGGAAGGAAAACCAAAAAATTGAAAATAAATGCTTGAGCAAAAACATAAATATGTACAAAAATTTATAATAAAATTTATTTATTTACAATTATATATATAGGATTTTTTATTTTTCATTTTATTTTATTTCCT
>ML809798.1:92945-115654 GCA_009831015.1 Picea engelmannii | reverse complement strand
ATCATCCGAGGGTGAACACTCGTGTTCAAACCTCTTTAATCCACAATTCCCCAAATGGGTGCTTACAATTCTCTGCGGATCATGCTTTTTGTACTCAATAGAGACTAGGCTCAAATCTTCTAAGGTTGCAGCTTCAGCCTTAGAATGTCCGAAATCTAATAAGGAATAGGAATTAAGACGAACAGGAAAAAATGGCCATACCTTCTTTGATGACGCTTTGAGCTCTTTGCTTACTTCGCCGATTATTGTTTGTCGCGCAATCTCGCGACATGCCAGCTTGTCGGGGATGAAAAGCAGTAGCGCCAGAGGAGGGATAGTTGCTCCGAAAACTCTAAAATAGGAGAATTCCTCTTCAACGTACCAGTCTGCGATATGGATCAAATTCGCAGCAATGATATCAGAGATGCGGGGTGGCGAAAGACCAAAAATGGCGACGTGCAAGGGCACCATCACCCAGTTGAAAATCTCATAAATAAACTCATTTGCATTATTTTCCCACAGCTTTTTGTGGTACTCATGAACAGTTTTCTCTTGGGTTGGACTCCAAGCCCAATTCATCAAAGGAAAAGGCGTCATGGAGCATATCACGTCCATGATATACGCGGACATGAAGAATCCAGAGGGTCTCCCGGCTACTTTTTTGTTCCGGTAATCTGTAATTCTGTTGAAAAGACTGTCGGAGAGCATCTTCGCCCAATTGAATGAGCAACCTTCTGCTACCCGAAAAATGAGAGGTACCCACTGTATGTAAAAATGCGCGGTATCTTCCCATCCGAAAAGCCGACAAGTCATCATCGCCACATACATATACTATGGCTCCAATGAAGAAATCGAATACACACCCTTGTCATTCACTCTGAATGTTGCGGAACGCGAAACCCAATCTTTAATCAAACTAGGCATGGTTTTATCAAATTCCTCGCATTCCTTCTTTTTGAATTCCTCCAGGAATTCTTTGCCATATGTATACTCGGAAGTTGCTGGGAGATTATACATAGCTTGAATATGCTCTGGTCTGAAAGTTTCGACCATGGCCTGTTGGTCATTTACGATAGTTCTGGCAGTCAGGTCAACGTGATCCAATGCCCATCGGATCATGTCGTAGTATGGGAGCAACCGAGGTCTGGTTGCTACCAGGTGCATTCCTGAGTGAACAATTGTCTTGTACTTAGTATTTAGGTCATCCTTTACAATATCATTGTCATCGTCCTCTGATTCAGAATAGTTTACCAACTCGGACTGTAGGATGTCTGAAATAAATGACCAGGTGGGTACCGAGCCGCCAATCCGTGGTGAGGTGTCTGAGACGTTGTCTGGACCCTGTGTTGCAACCTCGACATTTTCTTTCGCTGCTCTCCTTGTGGCCATGGTTGTCGCTTGCTTTTTCTCTCTTCTGCAATAAACCCGTGTATACATGCGGAAATAAGTTCCTTCGGAGCAAGTTGAGCTCTATGCACTTATGGGAAATGTTAAAAAGGAATGAAATTCTTGTATATATTTAAAAACTCTGTACCTTTTGAATACGTCTGTCAAATCGCACATAAAACCAAAATAAATGTATAAATCCGATCTTATTTATTCATGGATTTACCCTAAATCTTCATTAATGTCATCAATGTTCGGCGGATTGACAGGCAATCGGGTCATGGAGAGAAATTAAATCCTTCGTGAAGTGTGCCAACCTCGATGCGCGAGATGTATCTCGCTTAATTTCATTTTTCTCAAATTTCAAATCTTAACAGCTTAAGGATTTCCTCGCTTTTCGCCACATCGTGAATTTCCTCTTATCATTTTGACTTTACAACTCGCGAGACTGCGAGTTCCGATTTTATCTTAATTAACACTAACCATGATTTGGTGGATCCTTAATTATATAATTAACTTAATCGCCATATCGCGACTCGGGAATTCGAAGACAAACTTTTTGGAGAATGATATGCCGAGTCGCGATATCGCGATGTGGCGATAATTAAGGCTCGAATTAAGAGAGGGAGATCTTAGATTAGGTGATTAATTAATCTCGCTATAATTATGTCGCAACTTCGTGAATCGGAGTTTTGGACACCTTAAATTTATGAAGGAAAATGCCGAGCGGCGATGTGCCGAGAACCAAATTTAACCGTGGTTAGTTTTTTACCCTAGGTTCCTGACCAAGGTTATCAAAGAAGTTATCGTGCTCTCGGCTCTCGGGGTATTAAAAACAAAAATTTAGGGTCGACGACTACCGAGGCGCGAAACCCCGACGACGTGTAAACATGGTTAAAGGTTTTACCCCAGTTAATGCCTTGGACGAAAATTAGAACCGAGTTCGCATTTTCGTGGCTCGAGACTTGTGAATTCAAGAAATAAAGTGTCCGACTTGCGAGACCCCGAAATAAAACAAAAAAGCACACGTACTTACGTAAAAAGAATCTTTTTTGAAAGTGAAAAAGCATTTCTATTCAGGCGACAAGATTTCAGAGCTTCATAATTTCGGAAGGAAAAGAAAAACAACTTTAGATCTCAAGCATGAAAAGTTGAAAATTGCACGAGGTGAAAAACAAGGGTGGCTCCAACACATTCCATGTTTCTTACATCACTTAGCTACTTATTTGTACATTTACAAAAAGGCCTAAACATGGGTAAACCCATGGGTCGACATCCCATAACCCATTACATAAACCCTAGTAAACCCTTTGCTGGGTCTACAAGCCTGCAAAATATGTGAGATCCCGCGATCTCGGCTCCGCCTGGGTGCTCCATCTTCGACCAGCCTGTCGAAGTCCCAAAAGTGGTCAAACACGACCAGTGTTTCCTCAAAACTTGGTCAAGGGACAACAACTATCATTAAACATCACTCATGTTAAAAGGGAATTGAACTCAATGGATGAAAGGTTATTTGTTTTTGAAGCCTCTCCTACTCAAAAAATTCCACCACAAAGACCTTATTGCAGCTTTCAATGTTTGTATCGTCCACATATCCCTAACAATGTAGAGTCATGGTGGGTCTTCCCTAGTGATGAAAGCATCTATTATTTCATACAAAATGAACCTTATAAACCTAAGGAAATTATATCAATGGAAGATAAAAAAACTCTGAAGGGATTGACTCCTCTAGAAAGTTCATTTTCATCGAGTGATGTAGGCAACAAAGAAAAACATAAATAAGAGGAGTCGAAAAGGAAAGTGGGTGAAACAATTTCCTTGAACATTGGGACACCCAACTATCCAAAGAATGTTAAGATAGGTTCCCAATTTTCTGATGAAGAAAACATGAAGCTCACTGAGTTGCTTGGTGAATTTCAATATGTTTTTGCTTGGTCTTATGAGGATCTTCGTGGTTTTGATCCTGATCTTATACAACATGTCATTCCTATCAAGGAGGGAAAAAAAAAGGTTAGGCAGAAAAAAAGACCCATTAACCCTGCACTGGAAGAAACTATTAGAAAGGAGTTGCAAAAACACTTGAAGGCTGGGATAATTTTCATTGTTAAGTATTCTGAGTGGATTTCTAATTTGGTTCCTTTTCGGAAAGAAACTGGTCAGATTAGATTATGCATTGATTTTCGTGCATTAAATAGGGCTAGTATAAAAGACCATTTTCCTCTCCCTAATATGGAAATGATTTTGCAGCAAGTTGTAGGGTCACAAATGATGTCCTTACGTTACGGTTTTCTGGTTACAATCATATCAAGGTAAAAGGGACAGATAAATATAAAACCACTTTTATTACATGTTGAGGCACTTTTTCTTATGAACGTATGCCTTTTGGATTGTCTAATGCATGTGCCACTTTCCAAAGGGCTATGCAAATAGATTTTGACAATTTGATTGACAAAATTATTCAGATTTATCTTGATGGCTTAACTGTGTATTCTAAAAACCGATCACATCATTTTAGTCATTTTAGAAATATTCTCATGCGATGCAGGAAATTCGTCATTTCTTTAAATCCTTCTAAGTCTATCTTCGGTGTTACCAAGGGAAAGCTCCCTGGGAACATTGTCTATGATTCAAGAATAAGCATAGATCCCTAAAGGATTGTTTCTATCCTAAATATTCCTACTCCTACTTCCAAAAAGGAGGTTCAAGACTTTATGGGTGTTATCAACTTTGTTCGTAGGTTTGTTCCTGATTTTGATGTAATGGTCACACCAATTCACAATCTTCTTAATTAATATCAATCCTTTTCTTGGATGAATGATGTCTAAAATTCTTTTGTAGGGATCAAGAAGGAAATCAGTTCTACACCGGTTTTGGCGAAGCCGAATTTTGATATATACTAATTCCATAGAGGAAGCAATTTTTCCTATCCTCATGCAATATGTTGACCAAGTTAATGAAAAACTAGTAGCTTACATGAGTCAAATATTGTCAGACGATGAGTTCAAATATTATTATATTGAAAAACATGTTTTCGCTCTTATTAAAGTTGTTGAAAAAATTCTCCACTTCATCTTAGATAAGAACATGATGGTAAAAGTCCCTTCACTTGCTATCAAGTTTTTACTCTTGTCAATGTTTCATGGAAACCTACACAAGAGATCTAGCTAAAGCATACACAAACAAATCTTATCAAGAAAAGGAAGATAGATACACAATGAAGAATGAAAATCAATGCATATTATGATCTAATCAATGAGTGATTGATCTTCACTCATATAGGCAATGACATCCTATAATTAGGAATGCATGCATAATAGTGATGGTCTAATATTAGAAATTCTAAAATAGAACTATTCAGTTAACTCCTAGTGAACTAGTGTTACTCCCACTAAACTAGTGTGCTGAAAATAGAAATTTATCCAACTTCATTTTGCCACTTCATCTTAGGTAAGCACATGCTGGTAAAATTCCCTTTACCTGCTGGCAAGTTTTTACTCTCACAGACTTATCTTTCAGGGAATCTTGCACATTGACTTGCCAAGATCCAGGAGCATGATCTAACCATCATGACTTCTAAAACTATTAAGGGACGTGAATTAGCCCTTCACTTAGCTCAGCATGCTGAAACAAGTGAATAAATTGATGAACAAGATAACTCTCTATCAACACTGTTTTACATTGACAATAAAATCCTTCATGTAGATAAACATACTTGGTATAGATATCTAGTGTATTACTTGCAAAATCAAAGATGTCCAGATAACTTAGATACCCATCAAAGAATAAGGCTCCTTCTTGAATCTTCTAGATATGTCATTATAGGGGACTTCTTATTTAGGATATTTTCTAATGTTATGTTCGTTGTGTGAACAATGAGTAAAAACATAAATTATTACAAGAGACTCATGGATCTTCAAATTTTGTTATTCATGAAGGAGGTCACTTTTCTGCTAAAACTACTGCTTTTAAAATTATCATGAAAGGGTACTATTGGCCTTCAATATTGCATGATTCTTATAATTATTCAAGATCTTTTGACAAGTGCCAGAAGTTTGTTGGGAAAGAACGTCTTTATGATATGATTTTACAACCTTTCCTCCCTGAATTTCCTTTTTCAAAATGGGGTCTAGACTTTATTGGTCCAATTAATTCTCCATCTTCAGCAGTGAAAGTTTTTGTCTTGACAACCACTGACTATTTTACGAAATGGACTGAAGCTATCCCACTTAAGAATTCACAGGATGATCATGTGATTTATTTCCTTGAGACTAATATTTTTTCCAGATTTGGTCTTCCTTTGGAAATTATTACAGACAACGGTCCCACTTTAATTTCTGTTAAGCTGACCTAATTTTTAGCTAAATTGGGGGTTAAACATTTTACCTCAACTTATTATCCCCAAGGAAATGGGCAAGCCGAATCTACCAACAAGAATCTGGTTAGAATTATCAAGAGGCTCATTGAATATGAGCCTCTTCAATGACACACTCTCCTCACTTACAACCTTTGGGCAGATTGCACTACCACCAAGGTGAGCACTGGTTGCACTCCTTTCCAATTTGTTTATGGTCAAGAAGCCATTCTGCCTACCGAGATGGAACTTTCTTCTCTAAGGCTGATGCTACAAGTTGAAGAATTAAATTCTTCCGATATCTCTCAAAGAATGAATGCACTTTTGGCTTTAGAGGAGCAAAGTACGTTTTCCTTGGATAACATAAAAAGAAGACAACAAAATGTTAAAAGATATTTCAATAAAAGTGCCAAAGCTGTCAAATTTAAGATTAATGAAAAAGGTATTGTTGTGGGATTCAAATCATGCTAATAGGGGAAGTCATTCAAAGTTCCAAAAGTTATGGTTGGGTCCTTTTACGATCTCTTTTTTCTTGGGCGCAAATTCCTATATCCTAAAGGACTTGCAGGATCGATTGTTTTCCTATATCACCAATGGTTCCCACTCAAAACACTATGTGGAACCAAATTGAAAGTTTAAATGTTGTATGGAATGTTTTTTGTATTATAGTTTGTTTTATTTTCTTTGATTTTACATCATTGTTATTTCATTTCTACTTATTTTAATTCTGTTGTTTCATTTCTTCTATTTTGTTTCTTACTATTATGTTTCTTTTATTTCCTTTCTTGTCAAAATAAATGTTGGATTAGTTTTTCCACAATGACGCTATTCTGAAAAGTATTGTTAATCAATAAAAATCAGGTTACACAATTGTCATGATGTTTCCCCTTGAATACATCATTGAAATTGTTATCTTCTTCAACTGTTGTTATATACGATAGTTGGTTTTTATCCCTTTTCTTCTTCCCTTTTCTTCCATCTGCTCCAAGATTCAAAAGAGCACACCATAAAATTTTTATCCTTGAAGTCAGGAATGATTTCACATGATTAATCAAATGATTATTCATACAGAGATAAACCACCTCACACTTAACACTTTCTATGAGTTATTCCCAAAATCCCAATCATTTTTCCCTTAAACTACTCACTTCCTCCTATCACATAATCATTCCGATGTCTATCTTCTTATCTGATGTTTACATGGTCTGTGAAACTAGATAATCTGAGTTCTTGATCTGTTGGAAACAAATTTCCCTATGGAGTCGCTATTTTGTTGACGATTAAAATCGCAACGATTTCCCGCAAAGGATTGCTAAGCTCTATTATTTATTTATGATAATAATAATTAATTAGTAGGTGGGACCCCCTTATATACTAGAGGTGATATGATGGATGTGTTACACTTATAGGTTTTCTGCTATTATAATGATGCCTACATAGTCTTCTACAGTTGATGATGCAGTCTTAGTTTCATTCATTATGTCAACATGGTTGGTTGATGTATTATTTCTAAATGATGTTGATGGTTACTCGCAATACAGGGAAATGATATGGATATAAGAATTATGTTATTTTACAAGTGCTATGTTATGAATTAACATCGATTAAATTTTTTATACATATTTTATGTTAAAGGATGAGATTGGAGCTCAAAACAAAAAGGAAAAAAACTATGGTTAAATCCTAAGGGTATGCAAAAAGATTATATTTAAACCTTGAATGTATATATAATGGTGACAAATTGGAAGTGATGGACCTAGATTCTATACTATGCGTTTTGGGTTAAAGCATTATATGGGAACAACATATGGTTATTATTAAATTTGTGACATGTTTCGGGTGACGCACTATACAAAGGATATGGAATTGAATTTATGCAATGGATACGTGTTTGAATTTAATGGTTTGTGTTATGGTAATGGGATGGATAGTACGTTTAATTGAATAGGTCTAGGTGAGTAAGTGATGTGCATTTACTGCACGTCACTCCAAACCACCCTCGAGCCTGTCACCCTAGCCATAGTTGCATTTTTCTCTGTTGGTTGTGGGAGCTCTGCGATTTCAGGTTTTGAAGGGGAAAACATAGCCAAACTCTTGCTTGAAGCAATTTTTCCCAGGTATGGCTCTTTGATTTCAATCCATGATGGTCTCTCTATATTATGAATCAATTTGTTGGCTCAGGATTGCATGAGTTCTGTGTTTTTCTTGAGTTTTTGACTGGGTATCAATGTGGTGTTTATGGTTTTCTCTGTGATTATTGTGGAATGTTGGAATTTTAAAAGAAAATGGCAGTCAACTTGGGGTTTATTCTGGTTGTCTGTGAAAAATGATAACAATGGGGCAACAAGCTCTGAGTTTTTTTTATTCGCGTGGGTTTTACCACTAGTTTGGGTCAGTTGTTGTCACCCCTTTTTCGTCTCAATCGTTTTTGTGATTCTTTCTCTAGGTTGCAATGCAACTGTCGACAATGGTATTGTTCTTGCTCTATTTCGATGAGCCTGAGATATTGTTTGTTCTGTCTTTTTCTTCACTGTCACTATCACCGAAAACATTTCACAGTCCAATATTTGTATTGCCCAGAAATTTAAAGGGAGGCATTTGTATGTATTGAGTGGCCACGAGTCGTTCTCTTGCATTCTTTCCACAAGTGTTTTAAGAATTCACTCCTCTCATCTATATTGCAGTGGTTGAATGATATGTAGGTAAGCCTCACTGTCAAATTTGTTTCGAAGGTTATAGACCTCTTTGGTGTTTGGAAGAGGCACGGTTTCTCTGTGTCTTTGAGGATTCTTCCTTGTTTAAACCAACCCTCTTTTCCTCTCTGCAATAAAGTTTTAAAAGGCATCTGCATGTGCTTGGTTTGTTGAGTTCGACTTGTTTCTATTTCTACTCAGGCACTTTTTCGATATGTCAATATTTTGGTGTTATAAGTCAAAAGACTGTGGTGATTAAAAAAAGAGAGCATGGGATCTTTGTTCTTCCAAGATTATACTTGATTACCTGTGGTTGCTTCTCGGTGGAAACTTCTTTTAGGGAAGTAAAAGTATTACGAGCTCTCCATGTTTTCAAATATTAAAAAAACTCTCAAGAACCTGACTTGGTTCTATTGAGACCGACCTGTTTCTATTTCCCCTCAGGGACCTTTTGGTTATGTCAAGTTTTTGGTTTACTAGTTAAATGACTGTGGTAATTTAAAAAAAAAAAAAGCATAGGCTCTCTGACTTCATAGACCATCTCTTGATCGAGTCTTTGTATTTCCTCTTTGTGATAAATTTGTTTATAAGGAGGGAATGGGATATCTACAACCCCGAGGACTTTCAATCTGATTGAATTATGGTTGTTCCATCCGTTGTTGTGCCAAACCCTAGCATGACTATGGTCCTGTCAAGTTAAGAGAGACACATGTGTGTCGATATGGTTTTGTTCTCTTCGTGCATTATATGGTATTGTCTTTTGTTGAGCATTTATTTTGAAGGAAGTCTGTACATATTTTAAAAACACAGATCTCAGTCTCAAAGTTACTTGTTTTTGGTTATTGTCGAATCAAGATTGGTGTCAATTATATTGTTGTTGACCTGCGTGTGATTAAATCAGGCCCGATTTTTGTTTGGATGACAGTGGACTGTGTCATTCAGTATTGGAAGTCGACTATTGGTGATTAATGTTGGGTCTATTGTTATTTTATTTCAAGAATTGAACATTGGATATGGATAATTGGAATCACTGTGCATATTATGTTTGTTTTAAAAGGAAAAGATCAACATTAGAGTATACAAGACCGTGGCTCGAATGGTTATGATGTTAATGTGGAATTGAAAATGATATTTGCATAGTTATTGTATAAGATGCACATATTGATATAATTGAAGAATTCTGGGTAATTGAATTGTTTCTTTTATTAAAGACAACAAGCATTATGTTTGCAATTAAGGAACAATTAAATGATTTTGGTATTAAAAGATGATGTTTTTTGGATTTTGATTGGAACAGAGTTATGGTTGTTGTTTGATTTAATTTATTTTTATGAACAATATCCATATTATTCCCTCTCATATTATCCCGTTTTCACTCATTATAACCCCCTCGCAATCCCAAATTCATTTTTACACACCCTGTTCAATAAAATAAAATTAAAACTCTGTATGAAAGTGGTAAAAGATGACATAGAATTAGATGGCAAATGATATATTTTGGTATTGTTTTCACGGTCAATTATTTAATGAATTGTTGAGAAGTACTCGTGTTCTTACTCCCTGTCATGATATCACTTTTTCACTCATTATAATCCCACCAGATATCCCATGAACCCTATTTCACCCCCTTATCATTGGGAAATTATTAAATATTTTTTATGGATTGGATTGAATGGGACATATGTTAATTTCTGAGCCAAACTTTGTTTCATATAAAGAGAATGTCATGTATGGTTTGTTAAGGGATAGTTTCTAATAAATTTTTGCATGAAGGATGAGTTTCTTTAGTGGAGGAATTCATGGAAGAAACAATAGGGGAAGAGGTAACTGGAACAAAGGGCATAGAAGGCGCAGATTCTCAACTCATTTCGATGTCGATCATCAGGAGTTGAACCATATTTTTTCAAGCTGGGTTTTTCAATTGGATTGGGAAAGGGATAATTCAACCTAGACCAGAGAGGCCTCCCTTCTAGACCCAAAATATTCTTGGTATCCCTGTGCCTCCCCATGTATCTATGCAACTAGAAGTTCCTAAGAATGATGGATGGAAGGATATTTTTCATATGACACTCTCCCACCATAGTGGTTGGACCAACTTGTCATTGCCTCCTCCTCCTCTACTTGTAAACCCAAATGTTCAAATTTCCCCTGCAGACTCACCTGTAGAGTCCTCCCATGCAAGAAAATGACTCAAAACTGAGGTTCCCCATGTGCAAGACAAAGGTAAAGTTGTTACTTCCCCCTCATCTCCTTCAAGTGACTCATCAAATTCAGTGTCCTCCTGTATGCACTTGAGGGATGATTTACTGCATGTTATCAGTGAGATTAAGCCTCAAGGTTCCACCCAACCTAAGGCTAATTGAGAGAAGTCCAAATGGGACAACAGTGACAAGAGAAGAATTGCCTCTCAAAGTGGAAAATATGGATTTTGATTTATGTGTTATAATTGATTTGTTGAGGACAGTAGATTGCAGAAATATTTGGAAAACAAACTATTTTTTGGGATATTGTGGATATTTACATGTTTTGGATATAATTTGAAATATTTATGATATTTAAATTTCAAATTGTGGAAATAATTATGGGAGCCACAAGGAGGAATGTGTTTAATTGGTTGTCTGATTGTGTTTATTTTTATTAAGAAATAAAAGGGAGTCACAAGGGGTCCCACCTACTAAGTTATTATTTAATAAAAAGACCCTTAATTATTATTATTATTACTTCCCCTAAACTAAAATTAGTTAAGTTTAAGTAACTTAACTAAATGAGGTAGTTGAACTACTTCAACTAATTTGGAATGCATAAAATCCAAATGAGAAGGAAGAACAAGGGGAGAATAGAAGGAGAAAGAAATACTAAGGTTTTCTCTTGATTTTTATTGAGATAGTTCAATTTTCATTCATTCTTCAGGTCATTTAGGCCTAATTCTCTTTTTGGTAGCATGGTCCTATTGTAGACAACAAGTTTCAAATATGAACCATATCATTCAGAGGATTGTTTTCAGAGGTGTTGATCTATCTTTGATAGTCTATGTATACTTGTCTACTTATGAATTGAGTTTCATGACTGATAAAGGATATTGTGCAGATTCAAGTGGGAAGCAGTCTGTGGCAAGCTGATCCATATTTTAAAGTTCATTTTTTACTTCTTGTCAGAGTCCTTTTGTATGGTTTTCATCAGGGATATTTAAATTTGACCTTGGTCCATGCCCTCATAGGGATTTTTGTAACGAGAATTATACTTTTGATTTCTTGGAATGAAATAAAGCGATTTCTATTTTGTCTCATTTGTGTTAATCCGTGACTTGGTTACTTTTGCTTTTGATCTCCACATTTATTTTCTGCAATCTGTATATGTTTAGAAAATTATATAAATAAATTATATTTTGAAAAAATCTTTTTATTTAAAAAATCATCCTAAGCCCTTGTAATTAATACTTGTAGATTGGGAAATACATTTTGAGGCTATAAAACATAGGGTAATATTCCCGACTATGTTGCCTTAGCGAAGCAAGATTCGAAAATGCTTGAGTAAGATAATTCATATATTTTCCTCAACACCCATGTACGTCATCAAGAACCTGTCATGTAGAATCCTCTTGACTAAAACAATCCCTGAAGTTGAGAAATCAATGATCAACAAATCATCAACATACAAAAATAGGAGTAGAAATGAATCAGTCGTCCTGAGAATGTAAACATTCGGGTTTGATTTACAACGTACAAAGTTTTGTGACAACATGTAGGATTCCATCTTTTCATACCATGCCCTATTAGCCTTCTTGAGGCCATAAAGAGATTTCTTCAGTCAATAGACCAAAGATGAATCCTACATAAATCCCTGGGGTTTCTCTCTATATATCTCCTCAGAGAGATCTCCGTGAAGAAATGCATTCTTCATGTCCATCTGATGGACTTACCATCCCTTGGTTGCTGCAATGGAAAGCATGAAATGTATGGAATCCATATTTGCTACTAGAGCGAAGGTCTCATCATAGTCAATGCCATGCACCTATTGAAAGCCTTTGAAAACTAGCCTGGCTTTGTATCTTCTAATATGTCCATCTGTTGTGCTCTTGGTCTTGTAGACCCATATGCACCTAACGATTTTCCTTCCAAAAGGAAGGGGAACCAGATCCCAAGTTTGTTTCTCAAGGAGGAAGTTGTACTCCTCGTGGATGGCAGATTCCCTAAAGGGATTTCCAGCAGCCTCGCCATAAGAATTTGGATCTAAATACCGAACCAAGAAAAGATGCATGGGTGGAAATGGTTTAGTGGAAGTGAGTGCAAGAGGAGGATCCTCGAAATCAGATTGAGTCCTCCTAGTATCAGTTGGATCCCCAATAAGATCCCCTGCATCCTGAACAATAGTCTGGGCCCACTTGGGCCTCTTCTCTAGCTCTGCATCTGCACCTGGATGCACTAGCTTTGCATCTGACTATTCTGAATCTATATATGGATCATATGAATTCTCTGAATCAGAAATATCATATGGAGAAGAGTCGGCATGTGCATGCTCATCATCTCTGACAGGTGGAAGAACAAAAATGTCTGCATGTGACTGCTGAGGTACATGCGAGACAATTTCCTCGAATTGGACACTTCTCTCAATGATGATCTGGTCCAAGGAAAGATCAATAAGTCTGTATCCCTTCACATTGTCGGGGTATCCAACAAAGGTACACTTTGTGCTCTGTGGATCAAGTGCCTTCCTCTTCTTAGAGGGAATCTTGGCCCATGCACGTGAACCGAAAATACGGAAGTGGTTCACTTATGGTTTGAGGCCGCTCCAAGCCTCATAGGGGGTCTTATCCTTGACAACTATTTGGGGAGATATTTTTTGGATATAGATTGCACAATTAAGTGCTTCAACCCATGATGTATGTGGAAGTGACTTTGCATGTATCATGAAATATGCCATCTCTTTTAGAGATCTATTTTTCCACTCAACAACTCCGTTTTTCTACAGAATGTAGGGAACCATGTGATGCAATTGAATCCATACCTCATGACACAAATTCTATATCTCATGGTTGACATACTCTCCCTCTTTGAAATCTTTGAGGTGTTGAATGACCTCTGATTTTTTCTTGAGAAATAAAATCCATGTGAAGCGTGATAAATCATCAACAAAAATGAGCATGTACCTTTCTTTGTTGATTAATGGATGCGAAAAAGGGCCCATGAGGTCACTATGGATCATATCTAAATGAGAGGAAGGCTTTTGTGTCTTTCCTTTGTCGAATTTCTCTTGAGGGTGTTTTTCAAGAACACATCCCTCACAAATTCCTTTGGAGAAGTGGATGTCGAGTAGACCATAAACCATTCCCTTATTGATAAGTTGTTGCATATATCTGAAATTTAAATTCCTGAACCTTTCATTCCATATCCTACTGCTTTCATCAACATGGGTAAGCAATAATGTAAAATTTGGTTCAATAAATTCAGAAAATGTGTAGAGTCTAGATTGATGTTTTACCTCACTGGTAGCAACCCTAGAATTGGTTTGCATGTCATAGATATCCACTACATCAGGTGTGAATATGAATCTATTTCTGGTTCTAAAGTTAGTCATCTGATACATGGAGAGAATATTGATGGAAAGTTTGGGAACGTGCAACACATTCTCAAAGCTTTCGTTTGTGAGTTCAATCCTTCCTTTGTCGGTGACCTAGACTAGAGAGTTGTCCCCCATCAGAATAGTTGGACCTTTGCATGCATCCAATGAAGAATAGACTTCTTTTGTGGCATCCATGTGGTGTGATGCACCTAAATATATGATCCAAGCATCGAGAGAGGAGTTGATGTCAATCAAAGCATGGCTAGAATTTCCTTTCTTGGGATTATGATATTCTTGCTTCTTTTTCTTGGCACCCTCAGGGATGCGATCTCCAAGGTTGTTTTTCTGAAGTATTTGGGTCATTAGATCTATTTTGTTCTACATACATGCAGATTCTGGATGGAATCCTTTATGGAAGTAAGATCATTTCTCCCCTTTTCTTCTCTTTCCACCTTTGGATCTGGAGGCATCATTGAATGGTTTTGAGTACCCTTCCTCATTCAAATTTGCATGTTCTTTCATTTTCTATTTATCTTTAGATTTATGATATTGATGTCTACTTCCATATTTCACATTAAGTGCATGCACCTTTGGGCATTTGATTTTTCCCATGTTGATGAGCTTGCTCTGCTCTTGTTTCAGAGACTTCATAAAGTCCTAAAAAGAGGGAATCTTCCAGGTAGATCTAGATGCAAATATAACTGAATGAAATGTGAATACAAACACTGAGTATTCTGGACCAATTTTGGAGAGAATGGTGAGAACCATTTGTTTCTCCTCCTTATATTTATCAATCTTGCAAGCCTTGAGTTGTGACAACAAATCCTTATATTTAGTAAATAAATCTTGGAGATTGTCGAAGATTTTTGGATCCAATGTGAGAAATTTTACACCTCGATCATGTGTCCCCTCATCTCATCATTTTTTTCCAAAAATCCATTCCATGGTGTTCCATGATTCATTGGGGGTTTTACAGGAGTATATGTGAAAGATAAGTCCAGGAGAAATGAGACTGGATATTGTTTCACATGCTTCATCCATTCGATTTAGATACTTGGATTTTTCTAAGGATGATGTTGGTTTTGCCTTTGTGTTCATGGTTAACCTATACAATCCTCTGCTTCGAAGATGAATTATCATCTTCTCCTTCCATGCAAATAAGTTGTAAGGTGTAATAATGAATTCTTTTGGAAATTCCATTTTTTTGTTGTCTTCAATCTTCGGTACCTGCAAAAATAATTTTTGTGTGTCTTTTCCATATAATTCCATTAGATATGATACCATGTAAATGTGTTGAACCTGCACATAATATCTCTAGCTAGGAATTGACATACACAGTTGCAGAGAAAATATGAGAAAAGAGAAGCAAAAGAGAAAGAATGGAATAATTCTCATTAACCAAATGGATGAATGATAATTTACACATGATATACCCTATATAACTCAACCAATACACACTGGAGGAGAATCCAATGCACCATATTGGTGGTCTAGAGTGATCTAGACACACACCAACAGTTACGAGAGTAAAATTCCACCTAGTCTAGTCTCTCGGGTAGTTACGAGAGTGAACTGCCACCTAGCCAAGTTAACTAGTCTATCAGTCTTCAATTAACTGACTGAAATAGAGTGAAGTGAGGAGGAAATCAAGGAATCATGGGTAATGCACTATTCTGGTGATGATCCCAAGGAAAATTCATATTAGTTGGTGATGATCCCAGTGTTTCATGGTGATAATCCCAATGTAGCATCTAGACTCCACTTAATTGAACAAACTGAAGTGAAAATTGAAGAGAATATTCTCCCTAGAGTAATATTGTTCCTAAAATATAGGATACTGAATAATGACTAATAAACATAGGAAAAACCTTAGGAAAAAAAAATCGTAGGTGTGTGTGAAGTAACTCCAACATTCTCCCGAAAGGGTTTACACGCAAATTTTGTGTTCCATGTTTTGCAGTGAATATGTGATTGTTTTCTTATGGTTGATGAATGTTTGAAAATGTTTGAAAATGTCTTATACCAATTCACCTATCCTCTTAATATACATGTGTTCTTATCAATTGGATGATGATGTTGCATACCTTGTGAAAGGATTGGGCTCCATTTCCTTTTGGATGCCACCATGTGAAGTTCTTCAGTTGAATGATGTTTTGTTTGTTCTTATTTCAAAGAAAAATATTATTTCAATTTCTTGTTTGGTATATCATCATTGTAGAGTTACATTTGAAGGACAATAGTGCACTATCAATGATTGTAGTCTAGAAAGTTTGAAAATTTTGGCTAGAGGTGTGTTAGATGGTGGCCTTCGTAGATTTCTTGTTGATGTTGTGACATGTGTACACTTTAGAAAGAATCTTGATGATCCTTTTAGTCTTGAGGAGGCATGTGTAGAGAATGTTTGGTGGGATTACATGGAGGCAAGTGAAAACCCCATTGTGGAATCAATGATTGATTCTAGGCTTGCTGTTGATGGAAGTGTTGTAGAGTATATGGATGGGGTTTTTAGATTCTACCAGGGAGAGGGATTTGACCTTGATGTTATTCCTGATTGAACATTCTCTCAAAAAAAGGGAGATAACCTTGTTGAGGTTATTTCTTTAGTGTTTATAGGTTTTGAGGTGCATGCGAAAGATACCCATGATTACAAGTCATTGACAATGCTTGTGGGTTGTTGCTTGGAACACAAGCTTGGTATTATAGGATGGTTAGGATTTGTTCATTTTTATTTTATTTTTTATTTTGAGATATCTAATCCACTTGTCTTGGTCATGTATGGATATGCGATTATATTTGTAGGATGTCTTATAAAAATCATGATGTCGCTAGTACATATGGGGTCAATATTTGACGAAATGTTACAACGATAAGGATAAAATTAATGGTATTGTCAAAAATAAATTATGGGCTCCCCGATGTTCATCATGATTATGCATGTTTTCTCTATATTTCGAGCTTCATACACGCATTTTTTAGAAGTTTGATGCATTCTCTATCCGTCGAACTTATGATGAAATTTCATCGGAAGTCTGATGCACATGCAGAGACTTGTGAAAAGGCCATGGTCATCACCATCATAATTTTCATCATAATAATTATCATCATCATCATCATCATCATCATCATCATCATCATCATCATCATTGTCATCGTTGTCTTCGTCGTCATCGTCATCATCATCATCATCGTTGTCATCATCATTTTCATCATTGTCATCATCGTCATTGTCATCACCATAATCAACATTTTCATCATTGTCATCCTCCTCATAATCATCTTCGTTGTCATCATCATTGTCATCATCATCGTCTCCATCGTTATCATCATCATCATTTTGATTGTCATCATCATTTTCATTGCTATCATCATCGTCAATACCATTGTTTTCACCGTCATCATCATCATCATCATCGTCATTGTCATCATTGTCATCATCATCGTTGTCATCATCATTATAATCATCAATGTCATCATCAATGACATCATCATCGTCATCATCATTTTCATTGTCATCATCATCCTCATTGCCATTATTTTCATCACCATCATCATCATCATCACCATCATCTTCTCCATCATCATCATCGTCATCATCATCTTCGTCGTCATCATTGTCATCACCATAATTACCATTGTAATTGTACACCTCCTCATCATCATCATCATTATCATCACTGTCATCATCATCATTATTGTCCTCCTCATCATTGTCATCCTCCTCCTCATAATCATCGTCATCGTCCTCCTCATCATCGTCGTCATCGTCCATCATAGTTATCAGTTTCATAATCATCATTTTAATCATCACCGTCATCATCATCGTCATCATCATCATCCTCATCGTCATCATCCTCATTTTCATCATCATCATCGACATGATCTTCATCATCATCATCGTTGTCATCATCATCATCATCATCGTCATCATCATCATCATCATCATTGTCATCACCATAATCAACATTGTCATCGTCATCGTCCTCCTTCTCATCATTGTGGTCATTTTCATCATCATCATGGTCATGGTCATCATCATCATCATCGTTATTTTCATTTTTGTCATCATTGTCATTTCCCTTTTCATCACTTTCATCATCGTCATTTCCATTTTCATCACTTTCATCATCATCATCATTATCATCATCATCATCACCATCATTTTCATCATTTCCATCACCAACATTGTCATCATCATCATCATCATCATCATCATCGTCATCATCATCATCTTCATCATCACCATCGTCACCATCGTCATCGTCATCATCATCATTGTCATCATCGTCATCATCATAGTCATTATTATCCCCTAGACTAGGGATAACTAAGGAGATTATGTCTCAAGGCCCACAGGTCCTAGACATGGAGTAACAAGAGCCATATTGACTTGAGCCTATCCCTAGGGGGGGCATATTTCTTCTTCAGCACTTCCACCTTGTTAGCAACAACAAAATCCATCCCATCAACCTGGTCCTTCAACAGTAGTGGGTATTTCTCCATGAGGTAATGAGTCTAGGCATCATGGTATGTGTCACTTTGATTCTCAAAACATTTGAATATGTGCATTTAATTATTTTTACTTCTGATGTGTGCTTGGACCTTATGCCTTTCCACTTGTCCACACCTAGGGAGAATGACATGATTCCCTATAAAGTTGGTTCCCATAGGGTTTGAGTTACCACTGGGTGGTTTCATGAAAGGTCATCATCCATTCCCACCATACTTATCACTTTCCATATTTTTCCCTCCCATCCATCCCCTACATTGGTTCGGGCATTTGGTTTTCCAAGCTAGCAAAGGGTTTTACCTTACCTTGTGGGAAGAAGGGGCTAAAGGCCCAGGGGTAAAAGTAGCTGGAAAAAGATAAAATACAAAGAAAAAAACCTTCAGATGCTTCACCCAGGGATCCCCGAGAAAGAAATAAAATGATTCTCAACAAGAAACAAAGGGATCCATAAAATAATAAAATCAAGACCTAGTTGGAGGATAGGGGGTCTCATCACGATCCAACCTATTAGGTCCATGTGCATGTAGCAGTATGAAACTACCATTCAGATGGTCACCATGCCAAGGTAGTGTCTCTTGGTAGCATAGCCAAGAGAAAGGGGGTCTCATCATAAGCCAACCTTCTTATCTCCTTGAAATGCTTGTGGGTAACATTGTCACCACTGGTCACCATGCCAGGGCAGTGTCTCCTAACTAGTCTCTTGAAAGAAAAAGAAATAAGATAAAAAAATATAAAAGGAATTGAATGGGATTGGAAAAATTTGCATCCATGACAAGGTGCAACTCACCCTCTTCAGAGGCACCCACAGGTAAGCCATACATTCCCCTGTCATCACTGCACCCATTTCTCAAACATCCCTACACCACCTCATCCACTTACATGTCCTGGATTTGTCTTCACTTGGAAACATCCCACGTCCAATGAGAATTATCCCAATCGGACCTCCTAATATCCTCTCCAAACCTAGCTTGTAGAATAACATAACATCTTTGAGCACTTCTCTGTGAAAGGGGGATTTTATGCACATGTTTAGATAACTTGATTATTAGATGTGATTAACATTTTTATGATCCCTGTGACTTATGAGCCTATGGAGGGAATACTTCTTGTTTTTGCAAGGACACACCCAATGGAAAGGTACACATGGGGAGATGATTAGTTCAGACCTCTATAGGTATAAAATACCACTATATGGATGTTGAGACTCCATCCATAGGCAGAGACAGATCAAAAGTTTGCACCAGAGAGAGAGGAGGATGTTCCACCAGAGACAACCTGAAAGGCCTAGACCCAGGGGGGTCTTGCCATCCCACTATGATGTAGTCCTTGGAAGGCCCATGATGTCACCTATGTGATCCCTGACATCACCAGCATTTGATGGACACTTTGGAGGCATTTGTGTGCCAAGTGGCATGTGTGGCATGATCTAGAGGCCTTGGGAGGCCCAACGTTTTTCTCCTGGAGGCCAACATTTCACCAAAAATTCCTAATGTCACCCTAGGAAGGGAATGAAGTCACCTTTTCTTCTTGATTTAGGGTTTTATTTTGTCATTTTATGTAAAACAAAATGGATATTACATGTAAACTAGCCATGTCGGCCTTTTTGACCTAATTTTGGTAATTGTAATTGTATAAATAAGGGAAAAATCACTCTTATTGTTCATCAAATTTCACTCGCACTTAGTGAGGTCTGAAATTTTCACCCTAATTAGGGTTACCTGGATGAAATTTAGTGTGTACTTCTTGAAGGAGGCTAATTTTGGAGTATTTTGGCATTTTTCTTGGTGGAGGTGTTCAACTAGGTTATTTTCTAGATGATTCTCGGTGAATGTAAGTACATTTTCTGCAATTATTCTTCATTGAATGGTTATGGTTGAATTTATCTTGCATTTTTTCTAATATTATGAAATTTATAGCTTAAAACCCTAGGAGGCTAAAGCATATGTTATTGTTCTTGCCTTAACAACCTTCACCTACTAGATTATGCTAGATAGCCAATTTTCTTGAATCTTTTTACTAAGGTCCTTGCCATTGCAACACCCCAACACATTTTTCTTCATATAGCCATCATCTACTTCACTTTTGAGCTAAAGAAGGAGGAAAACTACTAGGGCCTAGTGTTACAGGAAAATCCCCCTAAGGATAGGTGAATTCCTCTTGGATCTTAGACCCCTATGACCAAGACAAAAAAGTGCTAACTTTGATCACTGACATTCCTTTAAACATAGCTAAACTATTCAATATAGAAAAGGAGGAGAGTATGAGTACATTTTTATGACATTTGTCCTCGCTCAGTCCAAGTTGAGCCTTGATCCCCAAGCCTTTCAATGAGTACTGCAATCCAATAAACAACAAAGACAAAGCATACTTCCTATTCCACCATGATTAGCTTGAAACTAGATTTATCCAAAGAGACAAGTCCATGAAAATGTACACAAAATTGAAGGAAACAAACCAAGCACATGTATTAATGAGAACTCAAAAGAGATACTTACAAACCATTAATGAAGTCGCATCAGCCTCTCTAAGTCCTCCTCATCCAGCCCTTGCACAAAGCTCCCAAGACCATAAGTTTGATACCTCCAATTTGTTTCCTTCCTTATTAGATCATAAGTTTGGTATCTCTAAACTTCTCCATGCCTCTCCTCCTCTATGGAAATCCCTCATTATATAGGATTTGGAGGCTTAACCACCATGGAGAGGATCTCTCATCAAATCCACTAAAAAAGGGATCTCTAAGATATTTAGGGAGAAAATATTTCTTAAGGATTTTAGGGAGGAAATATCTCTCAAGGATTTTAAGGAGGAAATATTTCAACCATCCATGAGATCCTCCACCTTCCCTAAAAAATAGGAAACCAAATGTGAGGTGGATTCTCACACTTAATTAATTTATTTTTCATGAATATTAATAATAATTCACATGCACTTTGTATTTTGGCCTTCATGTAATATATCTCTCCTCCACATTGACTAGGGATTGTGACATAGGTTATTCCATGGTGTCAAGGTGTATGAGACACTTATATGACACTTTGTGACACTTAGGGTGCCGTACCTAGGTGTGCAAATTTCATGTGTAATAGAATGCCCCTTAAAGTGTGAGGTTAGAAGAGAAACTGATGGCCGAAACACTTTACAAATATTTAATGCAAGGGTGTGGAGTTGGAAAACCTAGAAGAAGTTGCAAAAAACCATCAAACAATATTAATATATGTTTCATTTCTGAGCCAGGCATACCTATGCTCGGAATACAAGATGACTTAAATCACGACCGTCGACCAATACACTATGGATCCATGAAAAAAATATTGACTAAGGATATGGCCACCAAATATATAATGTAGATCCATACCTCCATGACATGAGCTGACCGTAACCACTAAAAATACACAGTGGAGATACGAGATGACAAAACATAGACACAGACCAATACAAAATGGATCTATTTGACAATATATATATCAATGTGCTCAAATGATCTCCTTTCACAGCCTGGGTAAAGTAGATATCATGGTGAACACTCAACCCAAGGTCTTCTTACCGATCCCGATGTGGTACGAATCTAACCATGTGAATATATGTTTTGATGTCGAACATGGTAGAAACCACTTGATTACCAGTCATTGAGGTAAACCATTAACAAGTCCAAGGGAAATCACCAATGATGTCAATGACTCCCAAGGTACCCTAGTACAATCCAACGAATGTGAAAAGATGAGTTGAAGTCGAACATTCGTGGAATCATCCAATCATAGGTCAATGATGTAAACCCACTGTCAGAAGTGAGGAGGCCTACCATTGAGGCATGCATATCCCAATGTACTAACTGTTAGAAAAACAGGACCGCGGAGCAATAAAATAAAACAAATGCAGAAACAAAACACAGAAGACACACAATACAAGAGAGACACAGATTTACGTGGTTCACCCAATGTGGGCTACGTCCACCAGAGAAATTGCCAGGTCCTTCCTTTATTATTATCCAGCAAATGAAGGGATACAACCTACAACAAAACCCGATGTAACTTCCTCTTCTTTCTCTCACTGTCTCCTCTCTCAGAATACAATATTCACCATCATCCATAGCTGCGATACATTTCCCTCATAAAAGAGGGTTGCCTTCTAGGGAAAAAAACCCTAACATAATCTCTACCGTTAGATCTGCGACCTTATAATGAACGATCCAGATTTACAATGAAATTACAATATACTTTTACAAGGCAATTTTTGC